>JACEVL010002693.1:0-18551 GCA_020284085.1 Aporrectodea caliginosa
AATTTGACTCATGATGCAATTCAACCTCATGATTCTTGCAGCCCAGCAACAAATGAGTAGCACATTAAAATGTTCTCCAGGAGTGCTGTTCATTCATGCAACCATACAAGTTTAAATCACTTAGTATCTGGTTACTGCTGTGGACAATTACTAGCTTTCTTCTCATAGGTTTGTTGATGTTAATGCACTAGATAAGACTTCGTGTTTTCAATTTTAATATCTTGTGATGATTTTGTTTTTCAAAAGAGAATTAAAGATTCGAAAGTATCTAGCACTGAAGTGAATCCCTCGGACTACGTGACAAACAACCTCTCATCATATGATGGGTATGTCTGAATTTCAGTTTGACTTCATAGCGACATGTCTAGCATTTATAAGCTTTTGAATTAAATGCTTTACTTTGCTTGCACTTTTCTCTGTGATTTCATAGTGTAGTGGTTAGCATGCAGTGCCTTTAACCCAGAGGTTGGGGGTTCAAATCCCTGCCTTGGCAGAAAGATGCTTCCAGATTTCTGCTCCTTTTTTGCGTTCTAGTGAACGTGGCAATAAAGTGAACATGATTGTACAGTGTTGTTAGGAAGATCACGCAACAAGGGAGAGGACTGGTCACCCACCTGTATTTGCTGAGGCTAAATACCCATTCATACCTATGGCTGGTTCTCAGGGTTAGATTAACTGTTTAGGTGCCTGATTTTTTAGTGTAGTCAGATATTTCTCTGGATTATAGTCCATTTCACCCCTTGGGGATTGATATATCTCCATCAACCACTGAAGTCAGAGTTAAAGTGTAAACTCGTTAACCATTTACATTAAGCCAAAAAAATATAGGTGTGTTTCCGATAACAGTGGTTTTAAAATCTGGGTAGGTAGGTAGGAAAAAAATTTTATTTTGTAAAATATTTTTATGCAATGCTGCATCGTTGTATAATAATAAATGAATATATCGTCATCATATTTCACCTTGCTGAGGCCAAAAATATTTTTATGCAATGGAAAGCACAATGTTAAGGTTAAATTTGTCAATTTAAAAAAAAAAATAATTGTATTTAAAAATTTTTTCACAAAATGTTATATCTCCATCAACCACTGAAGTCAGAGTTAAAGTGTAAACAATGTTAACCATTTACATTAGCTGTTCATCTGATTCAAAATGAATGATTTGCCAAATTTTGTTTTTGTTTGCCATTGTGGTCATAAACTGTGATTGTAAAATGAAAAGATCGCACATCTTTCAGGTCTAATGTCTTTGCAACTATTCCACGTGTATAAATAACCATTGGGAAAATTGTAGAATCTTAGCACCTTAATAAACGGTGAACTGACTTAACTGGTACATAGAGTGAAAGGTGATTCCATAACTTCAAACTGTTTTACTAAGCTCATCTCTGCTATTGCAATTTTCACCTGTGGCTTGTGTGAAAGGCTTTCCAATGTCATAAATTGTGCACGTGCAAGGGGTTAGGAGACTGGTCTTCTTCTGTAGAGCTTTCCATAAGCAGAGTTTGGACTCGTTTAGCAAGCGACTTACTGGAGAATTACTGGGTCTGTTTGAAGAGAAGCCAAAGGCTGTGCCTCATGAGAAGGTCAGATCTCCAGACAGACACCAGCCGGATCCTTGCAGAGTTCCTTACGCCAGACCTGAATGGTTAGTAATGTTGATTACTCTGTTCCAAGTTCAATGGTAAGTTAAGTGTTTTTCCAGTAAATTTTCTGACGTGGGATTTGGTAGCTGAATGTTTAGAACGCTTGTCTAGTTGTCTTGTAGCGCGTAGGGTTAGGGTGGTTCACAGATGCATGGTCAAAAACAAAGTGCAAGCTAGAAACCAGGGCACCCTCTCAGTTTGTTAGACCTATCAATAGTATTATTTAGAAACAATTTCAGCTTTCAATTCCAACGGGAAGACGGTGCTCACGGACTGTGTCACTTTGCCTGATACCGATAAAAAGACACTAATTGTGGAAATGAATGCGTCGAGCATACATTCCCGTATGAATGGATTTTATTACACGATAAATCAGATTTTACTGTAATTTGACAACACATGTGATAGTAGAACAGTTAATCAGGTTGAACTGTAAAATTTCAGTAGGTTTGAAGAATTGGAAATGTCCAAAAATTAACCATGAATGTCGATCGACCATGAATGTCGATTGTTCAGGTTTTATTACAACACCTACTACAGTCTTAGAGTCTACAAACTTCAAGCGCTGCATCAACAACAGACTTCTTTGCTGTTGTGAGGAAAATAGCATTCCTATTTGCCACGACCACTTGGAGAAGACCCTGCTTTTCTTCTTCATTATTGGTGATGAGTCGGTTGAATGCATCGAACAACTTCACATCCCTCTGAGCCGTGTCGTTCACAACTCTCAACTGCTGAATTCTCTCTACCTTGCTTGTAATCCTCATTCTCGATCCATTTCTCTTGCGGAAGTGTAAGAAAGTAATCACTAATCTTCAGGCGTGACAGCAGTGTCAGTACTGTTTTCACTTGGTTGCAAAATCACCAAGGCAAGCCCCCGCCTTGAGTACCGCAGCATCACGTCTCACCTTCTTTTCACCAGGCTTTTGCAGTTACTCTGTGAACAATATTCAACTTATCTGTTACTGGAAGTTAGTCTGAGAACAGTGCCAGACCTACAGCCTCATCTGAAAGGTATCACTAGTAGTTTCTAGGACCTTCCTGGCAGTAACGCTGATCTCGGGGTCAACTGACTCATATTTTCCTAGATTAATCCGAAGTGACAGATCTTGTCCTGGAGCTTCAGCATCAAGTGAGGCCTTTGTCCATGCTTTTGTGTAAAGAAGAGCAACAAAGCTGCACAAATCGATGAATCTGAGTTTCTTTCTTATTCGTTAGATTGAATACACCACGTTAATCAAGAAAAGGGTAGATTTTGATGGCATACAGTAACTTGGCCATCCAACTTGCATGGTGAATTGGCCTAGGACTCTCCAATGAATTATTGAAGGCTAACTTCCAAGACAACCATTTTCAGCTCATTGAGTTCTTGCTAGTCATCTCTGATCTCTGAATCTGATTTCTTTCAGTAAACTTCTTGAGAAAACTGAGTGCTGTTTCATGATAGGGTTCAGTGCCGGATATGACATTCAGTCCTGTATCACACTTTCCCAAGCAGCTTTATATGTGGTGAATTAGATGGACCGTAGCACAAGGTGAATACTTTGGCTAAAATCATCACATGGTGACGGCAGGCCAACCACAGGAGCTCTCGACCTATCTTGTCTTCCAGCAGAACGCGCACTCCTTTGAAGAGCTCGGTGTTGACAGATATCAAAGCTAAAGGTTTGAACCTTGTCAGTGAGTTTCCACAACTCCAGAAGATTATGAATGGCCATGGATTCATTGTATCCTGTCCCACAGGCTAATTTCGGCACACCGAAAAGTTAAATTGTTAAATATGAGTTCTTAAATTTCATTGGCAAATGGTAAATTTGAAAATTCACTTCTGAAAATATGTCTGCCAAAACACAGAGAGTAGTCACCATGACATTAAGCTAGAACTTTACACTTTGTTCAAAATACCAGTAGGTAAGCAAGTAAGTAACTAACTAAGTAAGTAAATTAGTAAGTAAGTAAGTAAGTAAGTACAACATAACAGAAACTATTTGAATCTCATCTCCATGGCAAATGTTGGGTTGTTGACCAAGTTATACGACATCAAGATTTACCGCTAATGCCACTATATGGTAATATTTCTATGTCATTGAGCACCATCTTCCATCTGGAATAAGATGCTGAAATTTTATCTCAATAATACTATTGACAGGTCTAACAAACTGAGAGGGTGCCCTGGTTTCTAGCGTTAACTTTGTTTTTGTGAACCACCCTAGCGTAGGGTATGAGTTTGAGCTTCCTCCGAGATGGTTACTGTGTAAGTGAGTAAATCCTTCACTCACAATTGCTCAGCATCATCAATTGTACACTTGAAAGCAAAATATTAGCAATAAATATTCAGTTGAGACAAATACTATAAGTAAAAAATTGGATTTTTGTGATAATGCCTCATGAATGTCTTCTCTTAGCTAGTGTCAGCTAGCAATCAGGGAAATACTTCCTTCATCTCATAAAGATGCATTTGTGTAAATTTGATATTTGAAAACTATTGTTTATCTGTTCCTGTGTAAGCGTTTACATGTGCCGGTAGTTAGAATAGGGCCATTGTTACTGCAAAGAGAGCACAAGGACTTGAAAGCTAAATTTTCGTTTTGGTTCTTTCAAAGAACCAAATTTTTTCTAGTTGACAGTTTTAGAATGTTTTGATGTATTGTTTGTATTGAGTGTCATCATAGATAACATTTCTAAAATAATGTTTGATGGCTAAAAGCAGGATACCAGCATAATCACAATTGCTGCATTTGCTGTAATTAATCAGAGGCTTTGTCTAATATAAGGGAAATATGTGGTCTGATTGCCAAGGGACTAGAGGGAAAGGGAGACAAAGGAGCTGGCATGGTATCTGAAGTGTTAAGATTTAAAGAAATGGAAGGGGGGCAAATTGGATGATTGAGGGTACTTTAAGTGTTTGTGGAAGTGGCTTGACTTCGCATGGAAAGCCTGAAGAGCCTCAATTTGACTGATACTGATTGGCTGATTGAACCCTACAAGGAGCAGTCAAATTATTCTGATGTATTCACTGTTATTTAAATTACCAACAATGTTACTTACTGTTTTTTATTTATTAGTGAGTACTGTATTTTACACTAATTAATCTAGTTTATCAGTCAATCAGAATTTATATAGCACCCCTTCTAGAATCCTACTCAGAGGCGCTCCCAACCCAGGTCAAGTGGAAGTAGGTATGTACCTGTCAGAGGACTGGTGGCCAGTCTTATGCTGAGGCTAAGAAAATTGAAGTTGCTTTCTTCTTACTTTTGTGATAAAAAATACATTCAGCCTTCATGAACACTTCCAGCCAAATCTGATGCATTGTTTAACACTTTTTAATGATGAGTTTGTACTAAAAGTAACTGGGAAACCAATGCAGCTCATCATTAAGATGTTAACCAGCTTTCAATAGTTTTCCGACGTTGTGATGCTTTTCTCACATGTATGTAGGTCTGTAATTACTTGCAGGGAACAACCGACTAATCCGTGGTCGATTGGCCGTAGCGACCTTGATCCTCTGGCTGGCGGAATGGGATCTGGCATGATCTTTGATCCAATGAGGACTGGCTTTCCGTCGTATGGTGGACCTGGTCGTGGAACTGGTGGACCAAACATACTCCCAAGGTACATGAAATTTACGCAAAAATGCACCACTGTGCAAATTACAGTCTCAAGGTTTCTTTAGTGCCCACAGAAAGCTAAGCAGTGGGAATTAGCTTGTCACAGGCACTCAGTCAAAACAAACTTTTTTTGGCTGGTAAGGTCAGGTTCAGTTCCTGGTCAAGATGCAAATGCCAGACAGGTAGACAGTCAGTTGGCAATAATAGTAATAATATTTGTTTATTAATTCAAACAGACAAGTATGTATTGAGATTACAAAATATAGTAGTAACAGAAGATGATAACAAGTTTGACAGGAGTGGAATGTAACTGTATGGTATCCTGCAAGGCATGCGCCACCCGTCTGTCCTACTGCTCATTTTACAGTCGCCTGTAGTGAGTGGAAGGGTGAGTCTGGGAAACTGAGAGTGCGGGGTTCAAATCCCTGCCTGGGCAGAAATTTCTGTTGAGATTTCTGCTCCACCTGTGTCCCAGGAAGCTCAGCTATAGAGAGTACATTGACCACAGACTGTCAGTGGGAAGATGAAACAGCGACCTGTGCTCGTATGTTGAGGCTAAGAAAAATTAAGTTGCTTCACTTCAGACCCATGGCTGCCCAGAGACTGCTTTTCTTCTTTTTCTTCTTACTATATACCTTAGACCTTAGTCCTTCCACGCGCTTGCAGCGCATCGGGCGACACAGTTCCTCCATCCCACTCTGTCCTCCGCATTCCCCTCGGCCACCTCCTTACTATATTGTGATAAAAATACATTCAGTCTTCATCAAAACTGCCTGCCAAATCCAATGTACTGTATAACCAATTTTCAGTAGCTTCTGCCTTTGTGCTGTTTCTCAGGTTTGGTCAGAATTGTTGACTGTTTTTTTCAACACAGTGGGAAGAAATTTAAATATTCTGTTGTGCACAACTAGTTCCTCTGTGTACAGTGTCTGATTTTAGGTCAACAGAATATATATTAACTAGATTTTTCCCGTCCTAGGACGGTTCAAAACAATTCGAAAATGTTTAGAGATGCGTGGTCACGGGATATGTTGATTAAGTCTTCTCACTCTAGTTTGTACTTCGGCTTAACGACACTTTTTCATATCGAAGATGATTAGTGTCGGAGGCAGAAAGCAACCTCGTACTCCACGTTTATATTGCGACCGAGCCACCCGCAGTAAATATCCGAGAAATTAATCTCTGATACACCGACCGACCCGGAATCGAACCCGGGTCGCCGGCGTGGCGAGCGGGCTACCAACCCACTCGGCCACTCAGAATCTCACTCTATCCTGCCTCTGCCTTATAGATAGTCCCTCCATCCATTCACCCTGCCTGTAACCCTCCCTTCTCTCTCTCCGTCCGTCCGTCCGTCCCTCTCTACCTACCTCCAACCATTCGCCCATCCCCTCCCTCCCTCCTTCCTTACCTCCAACCGTCCGTCCATCTCTCCTACAACCCTCTATCCATCCCTACCACCCTCCCTCCATCCCCTCTGCTTCCCAGGCAGGCAGGCAGATATCAAACCCTATAGTTGTCTTCGAGGCAGGTAGGCAGACAGACAGGAAGGAAATGAAAGAGGCAGGGTGGCAGAAGTGGCCCCTGCCGTCCGTCTCAGCCGTCAGCACCTCTCTCCGTCCACCCCTGCCGTCGTCCTTTTGTCACGGCTAGCCAAGGGCTCGTAGAGGTATGCCGGTATGCTGGTGGGTAATCGGCTTCGCCGATGGATGCGAGGGAGGTAGTGAGGGATGCAGACACAGAACTCTTCCTCTATAGGGGCAGGTCTCGCCCCGCTTCGCGGGGGGAGAGCGTCACAGGAATATTAGCTTCGTTGCAGAGATTTCTCTTCGTTTATATTATTAATCGTTTGAAATTTCCTAAAAAACGAGTTTATACCACTTATGTCAACAAATAGATAATTATGTTTTTGATGTTTGTGTAACGTATGCAATGAAGAATTATAATAATCTTATGAGGTTAATATATTTAGTGAATCACTATAACCACGGCATGAAGATTATTAATAAAATAAATAAGCATCATAATGATACTGCGTTAATATTGACATGTATGATCACTGACATATTTGGACAAAATGTATGTCTGATCATTGTTTCCTACATTGCATTTATAAAACCTGTGATACTTTTGTGTAGGGGAGCTGTTCCTCCTGGTGCCCGGTTCGATCCATTTGGTCCGCCAGCTCCTGATCCATCTGGAGGCATGCGTCCGGACTTCCGGAACCAAAGAACAGGGTAAAAGCAACTGTTTGTGATTCTTTTACCAACACTGCATAGCATCATAAGTAACGACCTTCTTCTAGCGTGCTTTACTGTCAATTGTCAGCATACATGCTAAATAGGGAATGTAAACCCATGGGCTTTTTTTAAACAGGGGTTTATGGGTTTGGTAGCAGTCCAAAGCCAGGTATCCAGGGTTGGAGTGTAAGTATTAATCGTCTCTTAGCGCAGCACTATCGTTATTGTTACTTCTATGGCGGTCTATAAACAATGTGCAGTTGTACATTGTGTGTCATGTGTGCAATACATTCTGTTGGACTTGCGTTGATATCTATGACCTGAATCTATCTGAACAGCAGAAACTTTATAATTTTCAAACCTGGGTTTCCAAGCGTGGGTAAATTCGGGTTTTCAGGTCTCACAACGCCCAAGTAACTGTAAACCCAGGTTTGCAATCCCTAGTGCTGAGAGTTCAATAGCAGAGGGAGTTTCAGTTGTTCAAGATGTTTATAGCGCTGTAATAGGATCACTCTAAATTTAGGAAAATAACAGGCGGGTGCATGAAGGAATATTCCTGTCATATTTTGTAACGAAGTGACGTTTCTTTTGCTTTAGGCCTGACCCCGATCATCTCCCACGTCCTGGTTATGACGACATGTTCATGTGAGTGAGGAGAAGACTGAATCACCGAAATGTGGCACCTTCCTGCTGCATTGAAAGTGAAGAATAGCGGATAAACTGATGGCATGGGTGGATTGGCTGAATGAGTCATCAAAAAATAATAATAATTGGTTTTGAGTTTAAGAACAAAAAATATCCATGCTGAAGGAAAAAATTCATGTGTGGATTATTGGAACCTGCAGTTGACAGAAAATCTTCTGTCTGAACTAGTATGGCATAAATGTTCATGCTTGCATGGATCGATTGGATGAATGAGTGAGTCATCAACGAATAAAAATAGTTTTAAGTTTAACACACAAGAAAATCAGTGTGTTGGTTATTTACGGTAAACTGTTAATGAACAGAAGTTCTTTGTTCTGAAGTAATAAAAAGGTCGAATGTCATTACAGGAGAAACTCGCTAACTGTTTTTCATATTGTTTTCGGTGCTTGCACCATTGGCAACATCCATACATCGTTTCATAAATAAATGCAAGATACCTTTGTTAATCAATATTTAAAATCTCGTGTCTTTAAAATCAAATGTCTTTTCCCAGTATGATGCTGTTTTCTGCTTTTTCTACTATTTCCTGACAATGGGTGTTTGAGGTCTCTGAGGTTATAGAATTAGATGGGTTTAGATTTTAGCTTTGGTTGACAATTAATTCTTTATTTGTTTGGCTTAATTTTGATTGTTTTTTATACTAAAATAGCGTGATATTAACATAGTGTTGCAAGAGAAGTTACATTCTCTGGATTCATTTGGTTACCTAGAAGCAATTAAGAACCACAGCCAAATATTGTCCTCGGGATTTACATCGACAGCTACAAAGTATTTTCCAGTCAACAGAAAAATGTGCAAAATAATCAATGAAAATAATGAAAAGTAAACTAAACTTTTCTAAATGAGAAAGGAAGAGAGATGTCATTGCTTTAGCTCATGTGAGTTAATTTAGGTCCTGTATGGGTCTGTTGCCCTTCTCCTAAACAAAACGCCCTTCCTGCTCTCTGTCGCTGTGTGTGTGTGTCTCCCTCTGTCTCTCTCTCTCTTTCTGTCAGATTCTGTGTGTCTGCTTGTGTGTCTGTCTGTATGTGTCACACACACACACACACACACACACACACAGCATTGAACTCCAGAGCAGAGCCATTCTAGTTGATCGTAATTTAGAATTTAAACTCCAAATTTCTAAAGCACCATTTGAAAGCTAAGCACAGGGCTTCACCTTAGGGGTCATCCATTTAGTAGTACGCATCGAATTGGGAGGGGGTAACCCAAATGCATCTGATTGCGTATGCTTGCGTACGCATAGGCGGGGGTAAACCTCATAATACTGTCTATATTGACCTTCCTTCAAATGAGTGACTATATTGGCCTTCCTTCAAATGCATCACAGTTAAGAGATCAGGCAATTAATAGGGCTAAGTAGGGCTGTGGGAGAGGATCACACACTTGTGTGCCCGTTACCTCTGCCTTGCAGCTGTGCACTGAGTCCCGACAGTTTGGCTGCCTGCCCTATTCAGTCAGGATAGTCAGAATATTAGACCGTTCTACAGGATGGGGGGGTGCGTGTCAAGCGTACGTACGCAGATGGGGTGTGTGCTAAAAGTACTCTTGCGTATGGGATGGGGAGAGGGGGTCAATCTTTTCCGGAATTTTGCGCACGTACTAAATGGATGGCCCCTTATTCACTAGCGCTGCTATCAGCGTTAACTGCTATCTGTGCAGAAAACGGGAGTTGAGGACAAAGTTAAGGCATGCACATGGTATCTAGCAGAGATAATTTTATAGGGTTTTGGAGTCGGCAAAGTCGGGACAGTGAGTTGATTGTCATGTTGACTAGTCTTGTATACAACTAATATACCAGTTTTGAGTTATTCTCTTTGCAATGTAGGCCTATGTATGTATGTATCAGAGCACTTGTATAGCACCCTCTAAGTATAGACCTAATTCACAGAGGCAGCCAATGCAATGATTCTAGGATTGGTTATCGATATAATATAGAAGATACATAGTTTTGAGTTTTAGTTATAGGCTCTTTTACTCAGGCCAAAGTATTTTCAATCAATCAGTCAATCAATCAATCCGTTTATTGCAACCTTGATAAAAGTACCAGAAAATTATAAATTAAACAAACATACAGGTAGCAGAGGGAGCCCCAAACGGGAAAGATCCCACTAGAATAGGGACCCCCATTTTCCGGATACAAGTTAACATGGTGCCAGCACGAATTGAAATAATAAGCTTAAGTTCTTTGAAATTGCAATGTTAATGACAATAGTTTACTCTACCTGTAGAGCAGCGCAGAACAGAAACCGAAAAATAAATTAACAAATTAGAATAAAATAAATAAATAAATTAGACTCTGCTATCTATAACGTCGTTGACTAAGGTCGCATATGTGAAGCACACGTAGGCCTAACTAAAATAAACGCCAGAGTAATGTAAAATGTACAGCAACAGTTCTCAACATGTCACGAAAACATTGTTTTCGCCGGCTTTTAACAAAACAGAAGTTCGCACTATATAAACTTATATATATATATATATATATATATATATATATATATATATATATATATATATATATATATATATATATATATATATATATATAGCTCGCCTTAGTTATCGAAGTAATGCCTAATGCACGTGCATGAAGGACTTGGTATAATTTCGATAGTCTTAGCCTAATGAATGAATGAATGACAACGACAATTTCTACAACGCCGTAACACGGCACATGCCGTCACAAGGGCGCTTTACCAAGTTCAACACTGAATCAGATATATGCCTTTTCAAAGTAATAATTAGGCTATGTCTTGAGCCTGGACTTGAATGACTCCATAGTAGGCTAGGTGCAGATTGTATTGAAGGTGGAATGCCATTCCTGACATTCCTTAATGATAGAAGGAGAATAGAAGCAAATTGTGGTGGTGTTGCATGCTTTCACTTTGGTTTTCAACTTGACTTGCTTTGAATTTGGCATGCTCGCCGATTTTGCTCAGCCTGACCATTAATTGCGATGATTATATAGGCATACCTTGATCCTAATCCCAGTGCAGCACTGCTCCAGCACTGCTCCAGCCTCCAAGCCTATAATTAGGGAACACTATTAGGAATAGCCTATTGATCAAGGTATGGTGCTATGGTACGTGCTATTGATCCTACTGATCAAGGTATGGTGCTATACATAGAACGAGTATGCGCATATTACGAATATTAAGATTTTTAGAAATTTACGAATATTGACGAATATTAAACTGGCCAACGAATATTAAATTTTTTGTTTTTTAATTCTTCAAAATCCGGAAATTAGTAGGCCCTAGTAAAAAATTCAGTGCCACAAACTAGATATTAGAGCTAGAACAAGAACAATTACTTGTTACAGTTACTCATCTTATATCAGTAACTTCACTTAGTCTATTGTTTGAAGTCTCATACGGAATTCAAATTGTTGGCGCCCAAACGAACGATGCCAGTAGGCCCTACCGGTACCGTGTATTACACAGACAAAGATTGTATGACCCAGATCTCTCTAATTCCATATCCCTCCGCTCACGATTCCTAAACTGAGTGGGAGGATCTAGCCCTCAGCCGAACCTAATTAATCAAATTAAACGCATCAATGGAACTTCGGAACATCAGTCATCCAAACATTGGTTAGTGGAGGAATCTTGGCTTAAATGATATAGAATTACCGAGCGTGTGGGTTTCACTGCTGAGAGAAACAGATCGAGACAGACGGATAGAGAGGGAGAGCAATCGTAGAGAGACAGACCAACAGAAAGGGAGAGAGATAGTACGATTTCTTTCCCTCTCTGTCCGAGAGGGAGAATCGTAGAGAGACACACAGACGGACAGAGACAGACCGACAGAGAGAGGGAGAGAGATAGTAGAGAGACAATGAGAGACAGACCGACAGAGAGGGAGAAAGATCGTACGATTTCTTTCCCTCTCTGTCCGAGAGGGAGAGAAATCGTAGAGAGACAGACAGAGACAGACCGACAGAGTAGAGATCAGAGAGAGACAGACAGAGAGAGAGACAGATAGAGAGAGACAGAGAGAGTCATGGTCGGCTTTTTACAGAGTTCTTCAAGAGTAGGGAACGATTTGGGTAGGAAGCCTAATTAAGCGTAGGCCTACCAGCTTATAATACGGACCACGGCTCTAAGTACAGCGCCGCAAAACCAGTGCACATATTCTTAAATTACTATTCTTAAATTAGTTCGTAAAAAAGCGGAAACAGTAGGACCTAACGTCATCAACGAATATTTACGAATATTTACGAATATTAAAAATGTCCTAATATTCACGAATATTTACGAATATTAAAGCCTGAAGTCACGAATTCTCGTTCTATGGTGCTATAGAATTCGCTGTTTGTATTAGAATAGTCATCAGTAGGCTACAGATGTTGTGTGAAGGGTAGCGTATACGTAGGCCTATTAATGGGTATATTGAAAGTATTAGCCTACTGGAATATGTATGATATAGTATATATGTATATATAATACATATACTTATAGGCCTATGCATATACATGTATAGAGTCTATACTGTAGGCTCTATGCATTTAATAAACCTGCTAATTTCTGTTAAAGGTCACGACAGAAAACGGGTAATCATACAGACTGCTTGCTATAAATGCATTTATAGTCTTATACATTGTTCATGAACACGATATCTTTGAAATAGTAATTAATTACTGTAGACTGAATAATACAATGCCCACAGATGCGTTTGCTAGCAATTGTGAAAGCATACAATTAAGGTCTATTAATTGTTCCTCATTCATTAAACATGTGCAAGATAATTTATAGGCCAATCTATAATACAGTTCGTGCAGTTTCTGAACGTGGACAACAGTAAATACGTGTAGGTTTATCTTAAATTAAGCTTATAATATTTACATAGCCTAGTAGACCTATTATAACGCCTGCATTTCTACAATGTCCTACTGTAAAAACACGCGAGCGAGCTCACGACGATTATGCTATGGTAAAATAAGGAGTAGAAAGGTAGAAAATTAATAAATGTACTCCTTTTTATATAGCGACCGTATGGCCTAAAACCTTCTCATTTTTCAATGAATTGATCGAGTTCGACCCTTCACTACGTTTAGATTTGAACCATGCCATTCAAGGTCCCCGTGTACAGTAGCTAGCCCGAGATTTTGCCTAAATCTCTGACATACCGGTAAGTCACATAATTAAGCCACCGTCGGGAGGCGATCCGAACGCACTCTCGAACCATGTTTTTTTTAGTTAACTGGGTTAGTGTAGATTGCTTGTAAGTAATACCACTGCAGCACTGCTCCAGCCTCCAAGCCTATAATAAGGGAACAGTATAGGGATAGCCTGTTATCATTGCTTATTAAACTATAAGCTTCATGCGGTCACTAGGCCTATATAGAAATTCGGGAACATTTCACACGTGTTAAACTATAAATCCAAGCCTCTGATTATGATGGTGACGATGAAAATAATAATAACAAAAATTATAATAGACAAATTAAAAGGAATAGTGGCCTACCCTAGCTGTAATAATAATGGCATACTCATACAAATAATAAAAATGGCTCAATAATAAATAATTATGGTACGGTAGTAGACCAGACTATATAGGCCTATGACCCTTCTGGAGCAAATCGAGGAATTATATGTAGGCTACCTCTGGTAAAATATTAATTCCTCCTAAACTGTTAGCCTAACACTAATAATAGTTAGGTCCTATAACAAAACTGTTGCAGTAGCTTTGACTGAAGGGATCGTACAATGCCATGTAACTTTCCTCTGATCGGACCAGCTCGACCGAGTGACCTCATCGACGTTCAAAGGTGACAACCAATCACAGTTCTATCTTTTAGGTTCGTAATCGTCATCGTAAACTTCAGACTTCTAAAGCTCCACTCGAAAGCCAAGCGCAGGGCACCAGCTTATTCACGAGCGCTGATTTCGACAGCGTTGTGGTGCCAGCCTAAGGTCACTTGTATTTGCGTACAGCGCCGTTTCTGGGTCTTCTGAATGTGCTTCATGCAGCGGAGACTGGGAATTACGAGGGGTGAGGGTTGAACTCCAACTGTGTTGATGCAAATACTCTGCGGAGCATCGTATGTTGATGTAATCGCACGTGTCTTCGTCTGCCCGCAATGGAACCGAGGCAGCATCCCCACTATCCTTGTTGATCGAGGAAGGAGTTCTACCACGTCGCGGATCTTGTTGACGCGGATGCCTGTTGGACCATCTCGGACCACTCGTTTGACGCGCTAACTCTGGTCTGACGGGGTTGGCGCCTCGAGGTAGACCTACTGTTGCTTGATTATTGACATTGATATACGACCTCGGACCTTCGATCCGGTGACGCTTATCAGAACCTTGGCGTTGACTGTTCGCATCGCTTTGTGGCACCACTGACGAACTGCTGGATGTGGTAGGCTTAGAAGTCGGATGGTGGACGCAGGCCCTGGTTCCAGATCTACCAGGGTTGTCGGTGGCGTTCGACGCTGCAGGGTGTTCGAAGGATTCGTGGGACAAATCGGTCGAAACAAGGTAGGCATCTGGACGTTGCGGTGTCGGATTGACATTGCCATAGTATGGCATCGGACCGTTAGTTCTGTGACGCCGATTAGAAACTTCGCGTTGATTGTTCGCATCGTTTTGTGAAACCACTGACGAATTGGTGGAATCTAGACGGTTGATCCTGGTGGTGGTTCGGGACCTGCCAGGGATGACGAGGGCGTCCGACATCAGAGGGTAGGCGTAGGATGTGTAAGACGACGATTCGGTCGAAATGATATCTGGAAGATCTGAAGCTGTTTGGGACAAAGTGACGACCGTTGGTCCCTCGGTCATCGAATGAACTATAGTTGTCTGTCCCAAGAGAGAGGAGTCTTCCAAACTGCCGATGATTCCGTCTGCAGTCACCGGTCGAAGCTCTGTAATATGCAATGATTCGTCCTTAACAAAAAGGAACCAACTTCTGGCGCCATGTTAATCTATTGCTAAATACTGGATGAAAATAATGTAACGAAATGTTCCTGCCAAAAAATAATCGGTCCCAATTGATCCCTGGTAATATGCCGGAAATAGTTTAACTTCTGAAAGTGACGTTCAGCGGCAGGCAAGTAGCGAGACTTAATTCAAGAGGAGGCAACTTCACAGACCATTGGCAAAATCCTGGTCAATGGGGTCATTGGTCAATAGAAGTTCCAGTAGGCCTATATAAAAGCAAGAGAAGGCAACTGCTTCCTCGACGTGCCTCAATGTAGCTACGCCTATGTTCAGCGGTCAATATCTTAACAGTCAAGCCTGTTGCGTCAAACTTAAGAGGCAGCTTATGGTGGATATGCAATTTGAGAAAGGTAGGCCTAAGTCTTAAGTCAGTGGCGTACGGAGCTTAAATGCCGCCCGGGGCGACGGCCCAAAATGCCGCGCCGCGCACTTAATTTGGCAAATTTTCGGCAAATTTTCTTTATTACTTCCGCTAAAATTTCTGATGACCTTTTTTTTTACTTATACTATCATTGTCAGAAGCCGCCCTGTCCTCCGCCCGTGCCGCCCCCTCATTACGCCACTGTATGCTATTTACTGGATTATTTTTCTTCCTTTCCTTCCTTCTTTGTCTACTTTTATTACTTTCTCTTATACTTTTTCAATTTTTTCCTACATTCACTCCTTCTTTTATTTTTCTTCAACCCTATTTTGCCGCCCCTGCTCAAGTGCCGCCCGGGGCGGCCGCCCCCTGCCCCCTCGGTACGCCACTGTCTTAAGTTGAGAACGAAATGATATAAGTGACTGAGCAGAACGGACAGAATTATACAAGGAGAGAGAATTCCGAAATCAACGTACTTCAGAAACCGAGAAAGCTCGTTCATCACGAACAGCTAGTTTTGGATTTGATCAAAGAAAAGGCAATCAGGTGTCCTGGTGGAAAGTGATGAGACTGAAGCATGCCCACATGCCCTTCCAGCATACCCACATTGACCCCTTATAGGCTAATGGGACCTATATCCCCCATGTGAGACCTGTATAAAGCCCATATGCCGGGTCGGCTACGGACTCGATGAACATGACATGAACTAATTGAACTTACTGTATAACAAGCTGTCGTCTAGATAACAGATCCATAGATGGGACCTACATGGGCTCTATACACTACAGGTCTCATATAAGAATATGCGTCCTATTTATGGGTTCAATGTGGGCATGCAGGAACTGCCAGGAAGGAAAGGCTAATTCTACAGATTACCAAAGTACACAACGTTGGTCAAATACTGATAGGCCTAATGTTAATATGTTCATATTATGTTGCACACGAAACAAGTGACGACTCGTGTGATATTTCAGTTTCCTGACCCCATCATCTTTTCAGCTAATTAGCTGAGAAGTTAGAACAAGAGGTATACATGTAGGAGCTTCAACCCCAAACCACTCTGACAAATAAACCACTGAGCGAAGACCTAATAAAACAACAATTAAATACACAAATTGTAAATTAAGCAATGTATCCTGCATGTGAGCCAATTGATCTGAGAGAACTTACTTAGTTGTCGTCTTAGATGGACAATGTAGAAAGTCAACAGCAGAACAATGACCAGAAGCAAAGCAACGCTTGATGTCAAAGCCATGCTAATCCAGTTCTCACTCAGCAACTCTGAAAACATCGTAAACACATAGCCTAATATTAATTGCGCTGATTATGTGTAGGCCTATACGTATTATATATACGCACACATGCATACATACATGCACATAGTCATTCATTGATTCATTAATTTATATAGCGCCCTTCAAGGTAACTACCTACAGGGCGCTATGCACACGTGTAGGCGTACATGTATGGGCCCTACACTACGTTTTCATACAGTTGCCAGAGATAACATGAGCTAAGATTTACAAGTTGTTTGACAGTATACAAAAGTTGGTTCATGCTTCATACATATTATTTTCGCTCAGTAAGTTACAATGACAGTGTTTGCTATCCAGTGCCCTGTACAGAGCCTAGAAGTGCACAAAATGAGGTCTAAAGATAGAAAACTATGTACCTTGTCTGACAGTTGATGAGACAGTTGATGAAGCCAGGACTTGTCGAGAAGTAGTCGTAGTGAAGAGACTACACATCACAGCAGAGACAGTGGACACCGGCGATTTCTCTGTAACACATACAGAATGAACACAGATGTACAAATGCACATGTCTAGAGCTTTTAGACAGTCCTGTTAATAAAACGTTGGGAAATAGACAATCTCTTAAATGCGCTGTGAAATATGCCAAATACAAACGTACATTGTTGCAATGTAATGTAATGTAAGAAATTGTAGGGTTGCTAAAGCTTATACTGAGTCGAGTTCCAAACATTTAGATTGGCTACAGTCCAGAGTATACCCTACGGACCGCACGGAACAGTCGGGGGAAGATGAGATGGCGAGGGAGAGAACTGGCCACCGGCCCTGATATGCCGAGGCTAAGAAAATGATGTTGCTAACACTTCATACCCATAGCTGCCTCAGGACTAGCTTAAGGGGACTGCTCTTCTAGTGCAGTTTGATTTATATTAAGATGCAATATGATGTAATCAGGGACGTAGCGAGACTTAAATTCAAAAGGAGGCAACTTCACAGACCATTGGCAAAATCCTGGTCATTGGGGTCATTAGTCAATCGAAGTTCCAGTATATATATTATATATATATATAAAGCAAGAGGAGGCAACAGTTACTGCCTCCTCGTGCCTCCATGTAGCTACGCCTTTGGATGTAATGACATAATTAATTGTGCATTGCCAGTAACTGTTTGATGATCAATAAAATTTGATTCAGTTCAGTTCAATGTAATTGATATAGCGCATTTTGTAGTTGTCAGTTACGTGACCAGTGCAATGTAATCCAACTCTAATTTGGACACACACGTATACGCTACGTGTGCCTTTAAAATTGTGTCTATGACCTGTCAACAACGAACATCAGTGCATCGTGTTTGTAGGTAATCAGTAATCACGCTGTAGTCAGCTAATCAAATAAGAACGCCACATGACTACCACTTTCAGTCGAGGTAATCGTAAATTTCGTAATGCAGAAAAATAGGCAATCGTGTTTTCGTTTTCAGCCGGAGTTACAAGCAAGAAATGAATCCGATGTCGTAGGCGTAATTTCCGTCACATGACAACAGCAGGGACTTTTGTTTGATTAAGTATAAATATAGTAGTCATGTACTGGAGCAGGAGGAATAAGAGGAGGAGGACGAGGAGGAGGGGAAGAGAAGAAGGAGGAGGATGAGAAGCTGGAGAAGGACGAGAAGGAGGAGGGGAAGAGAAGGAGGAGCGGAAGGAGCAAGAAGAAGAGGAGCAGGAAGAGAAAGAGGAACAGGATGAAGAACAGAAAGAGAATAAGGAGAAGGAGGATGAAGAGGAGGAGGAAAA
>JACEVL010002694.1:0-16426 GCA_020284085.1 Aporrectodea caliginosa
ACAAAGGTATGTTTTACAAAGGTATGGTATACAAAGTAGGTTATATAAAGGTATGCTATACAAAAGGTATGGTATTACAAAGGTATGGTATACAAAAGGTATGGTATATGTATGCTATACAAAAAGTATGGTATACAAAGGTATGGTATACAAAGGTATAGTATAGTAAGGTATGGTATACAAAGGTATGGTATACACAGGTATAGCATAGTAAGGTATGGTATACAAAGGTTGGTATACAAAGGTATGGTATTCACTTATTCAGAGCATTTACATAGCACTTCACTAAGATAATACTCAGAGGAGCTCCCATCCTGACCTCAGTGGAGAAGAAAAGTTTTCAAACTCTTGTATAGGCAGGATATGCATGCATAATACTTAGCTAAGACAATGGGCAGAAGATCCAAAGGAAGTCTGTTTCACACGATGGTTAGGCCATCGATATAAAGTGTTATGCTTCTACCTCTCTGAACCATACCTTTATTTGCCATTCCTTTGTATACCATACCCATTGTCAAGGTTTGTGCAAAGCAGTGCCTAAAACACTGAGAAATATCAACAGCACACCTTCCTTAAACTGTCAAACTTGAACTGGAACTTTAAATTTCAATTGTTGTTGACTTGAGCTAATCTCTGAAAATTCATAGGCTACTACGCACTGCACGCTCAAGATAAGTCAACTACACAAAAGAAAATGCCAACTTCACGCTCCGTGACTAAAAACACACTATTTTAGGGTTCCGCGACACTTCGTCTACCGACATTTCGTCTACGACACTTCGCTAAAAAAGACACTTCGTCTACCGACATTTCGTCTACGACACTTCGTCTACAGACACTTCGTCTACCGACATTTCGTCTACGACACTTCGCTAAAAAAGACACTTCGTCTACCGACATTTCGTCTACGACACTTCGTCTACAGACACTTCGTCTACAGACATTTCGTCTACAAGTGTATCTGGATCCATTACAGCTAATCAACAGAGGCCGCTTTCTTATAGTTTCGCTAAAACGTGCTATATATTCTCAGGAATCCAGCTTCTATTCTAATTACTGACAAGATTATTTTCATCAATCCAGCTTCTATTGAATGAAAACTTATTTTCATCCATGCATCCAGGTTGATTTCCAGCTTCTATTTACTGGAAAAATTATTTCAATCAATCCAGTTTCTATTTCAACACAGGGATGTTTTTATCAATCCCACTTTCATTTAGGGAAACAGTTTTTTTCATCAATCCAGCTTCCATTTTAAAGTGACAATATAAAATAACTTTGTAGACGAAGTGTCTGTAGACGAAGTGTCGTAGACGAAATGTCGGTAGACGAAGTGTCGTGACACCCTATTTTAGTCCCTAGTGCAAGGTGTAGAACTAATTCACCCTCGCAGTGGAAGGAAGATTTCTACAGCCAGTCAAACCTTAAATGGGGGCAGCACAGGTGGCATATACTTAGCCCAAAAGTATGTATGTATTGTATTAGGACACTAAACAGAGCGCATTTAAGTATCTCACAATAGCGCTTTCTCTGGGCTGGCCTATTATGATGTTAAATGTAATTTACAACTAGACTATTAATTACATCAGGCAGGAAAACGGTGCACAGTAAACTAGAAAGACAGTCACGAATGGCGAGCTCATGCACACACGTAGAACCAATTGTTAATAAATTAACCAACGGAATCCCGTCGATAGCGGACAGTTGGCACTGCCAAATCCAAATCAAATCTTATATTCAAAACGCTGGAAAAAAGCACAGCCAATGAAGTATATACCGTACACATGAAATGCGAGATATGGTCAGATTTCGATAAGCAACATCAACAAGTCCAGCTGACCCACGAAGCACCCGTTCAAGCTTGCCTTTGGGCTTCCCAAAGAGAGGCCTACATATTGTATTGTATTGTATCTAAAGATTTATATAGCGCCTCTCTCAGAAGAACTATTCAGAAGCGCTCTCAGCACGAAAACCCCGGGGAAAAGAAACGTCTTTAAAGAAGAGACCAAAGAGGAAAAACTAGTCATTAGTTTAGCCCTTAATGAGGGGAAAGGTCATTCCAAGTAGAGGGACCAACCACAGCAAATGCCCGGCGTTGAGCAAGGCAGTCCTAGTCCTAGGAACAAAATGATCTAGCCAATCAGCAGAGCGCAAGGAACGAGATGAGGCCGCAGATAACAGATAGCGGTTATCCCAGATAACATAGATGGCCCTACAGCAGTCAATCCTACTATAATAAACTCACTCGTGAATAAGCTGGTCCCTGAGCTTAGCTTCAGAGTAGCTCTTTAGAAATTTTGAGTTTACGATTACAATTAATTACAGCACTAGTTGAGAGACAAAGATAGGACATACAAATAAAAGTATGATCATAAAGGCTTTGTATATGTAAAGTATACAAAGGCTTTGTAAAGTTTGTATACAAATGTAAAGTATGTTACAAAGGTATGGTATACAAAGATATACGGTATTCAACGGTTTGATATAAATAAGATATAGTACAAAGGCAAGGTACGGTATTTTTAGGTATAATTTTAAAATGCAAGGCATGGCACAAAGATATGGTATACAGTGGCATGGTATGCAAAGGTATGGTATGCAAAGGTATGGTAATAATAATTATAATAATAATCTTCGTTTAATTTCAAACTGACACAATGCAGGATGATTACAAATCAGTATGAACCGATGATAACAAGTTATTACAGGAGTCGAAGTTAACTGTATTCGGCAGCCATGTAAGGCGCCCATCACGTCCTACATCTCATTTTACCAATGCGCCATCTCACAAATGATAGGCTGAGTGGACCTTTTTTGGGAGGGCAGCGGGAAGCGATCCCGCAACCTACTGCTCTTCACACCAGTGATGTTACCACTACACTATGGTATATAAAGGTATGGTATGCAAAGGTGTCATATACAAAGGTATGGTATGCAAAGGTGTGATATACAAAGGTATGATATGTAAAGGTATGGTATGCAGATGTACTGAATGGTACAAGGGTTTGGTATACAAAGGTTTGGCATACTGATGTATAGTATGGTAAACAAAGGTATGGTAAACAAAGATATGGTATACAAAGGTATGGTATACAAAGGTATGGTATACAAAGGTTTGGGATACAGATGTATACCAAGATTTATATAACTCCACTTGAAAAGCAAATTTCTTTCTTCACAGACTGCACAACAAAATAACATTTTCAGAGGATGCTCATTTCCTCATTGTTAGGACTGACCTGTTCGAAAGGACCTCCACCATTGTCCCTGCAGTTGAGGCAGATGCCATGGTAGACTTCCTTTTCCTTGCATTTCAGATTGTAACCAGAGGCAACTACCACCTGAACAGAGGTCAGTCCTCGGGAGTATTTCTGCGGCAATACAGTTGGATCGAAGGTCCAGATGTCTGAAGGAGGACGCGGCGCAGGACATCGCCATGACTCAAGACCAATGACTGAGCATCGTGTTTAGATCATGCCTTGCTGTCTGGTTACCTTTGCATAAAATAATAGAAATACATTATTAAATTTGAGTTATGATATATAGGAGGCCAGTCTTTATAGATAATCAGAAGATGTAGGAGTTGGAAAATTTCTGTACAATTTGGTTTGATTTCATACTGTATTATTCATTCATTCATTACGGAGATTTATATAGCGCCCTTTCAAGGTTACGGTACTTGTCGGTTAATTCACCCCACTTCATTTTCTCATCTACCTTGTCGGTTAATTCACCCCATTTCATTCTTGCGTCTACTTTGCCTGTTCATGAACCCGAATAAATTTTTACGCGTTTCTTTCCTTTTAATTCTAATTTTTGCCGCCTTCCGTGACCTCTCAATTCTTTGTGTATTGGCTCCTGTCTTCGGGTCAACGAAGTTTAGGGAGAGATTAACCTTATCGTGTGTCAACTGTCAAGTCTTCCTTACGAAAGGATACGGGAAAATATGTCATATGAAACACTTCCAGTTTATATATGTATATCCCGTGTATATTGCAGGTCAACCAGTGACAGTTTCGTCATTAGAAAACATGGACGATACTAAACCCTAACCCTGACCCAAACCGACCCTCATGGCGCGTAACAACGACGCGTAACCTCAACGTAACTGACATGGACTATAAAACTTTCCGTCGCGAGGTCGGTTAGGGTCAGGGTTAGTGTCGTCATTAGAAGACATATAAAAACAGTCCAACGGTACACCCATCTGCATGGTAGAAATGTGTCTGAACTTCGCTTTAATCAGAATAGTTATAATTAAAAGATCTCTTTCTATACCATCGTGCTGAGTTTTCGACACCGGTTTGATGGGGTGAATTAATTTTACGTGGGCAACACATTACCATTGGAAAAACAAAATGGGGTGAATTAACCGACAAGTACCAACTTTACTACTCAGGAGCGCTCCCAAACCCAGCACGGCTGAAAAGTAAAGTTTTGAGGCAAGAATAGAAAGATTAGATACTACTGTTAATTCTGCGCTTTGCTTAACATACGGTGAAATATACTACCTCAAAATTTTATAAAGATATGTTTTGTGAATCACATGTTCAGGAGCAGTCATTACATGTCTGAGATTACGGTGCATTGGTTTGTGTCTCTGCTTGACTAGATGATGTAGTAGATGACCAGCGGTGATTCTTTACTCTGCAGCCTGATATGGTGTCAAATGTACCGCCTTAAAATGGTAAAACCATAGTTACGTTGCCAAATTATTTTATATTGTCAATTCAAAATGGAAGCTGGATTGACGAAAATAATTGCTTGCCTAATTAGATCAATTGATTAAATTAATTCTTTGCTTCAGTAGAAACTGGACTGATGAAAATAATTGTTTCTGTAAATAGAAGTTGGATTGATTAGCATAATTCTTTGCTTAAATAGAATTTGAATTGATGAAAAATAATTTTTTCCCTAAACAGAAGTTGGATTGATGAAAAGTAATTTTTTGCTTAAATAGAAGTTGGATTGAGGACAGTTATCATGGACACTGGTAGACTGCCTACTTACCAACGTAAAGACGGTAAAGTACGGCATTGAAGACATTAACATAATTTGGCAACGTAAACTACGGTTTACCCTTAAATTTTATAAAGAAGTATCATGAATCACATGTCCAAGATTTGCTAACACGTGTTTCGCGTAGGCTTTTTGCAACATCGTTCGCTTAGTTTCTAATAATAAAAAACACGCGACCAGCGGATACACTTACCGGCATTTACATTTTTCGATGGTTTAATCTAATGGTTGCTTTTTATAGGACCTCTTTAATTCACTTTATTGACTTTATGAACTTGTGAAGTTTCTGTCTTTTATGGCGGCCTCCGCCAGTTAAAAATGGCGTGATTTGGGGAATGACGCTATCAGTGGAAACGGGAATCTCGTCATTCGTAGCGCCACCTGACGAATGCTGTTTTTATGCTGGCGTGCGCTAGTCTTATTGCAATAATCTGAAACTTGTGTCGCTTGAAGTATGAGATTGTATTGTGTATTGTATTATATCTATCAATTTATATAGCGCCTCTCGCAGTGCACACCAATCAGAGGCGCTCCCAGTGCGAAAGACCCAGAGAAAAGAAAGTGGTCTTCAGACAACGAAAAGAGGCACTTGGCCCCAGGGTGAGAATTGCCGGGGGTTGGGGGTTCAACCCCCTAGTCTTTCTTAGGCTCCCATAGTAAAGTCTACATTTCACACCCAAACTGCACACAAATCAACGTCTAACCCCCCCCCAGGTATTTTTTTACAATTCCCATACTGCTTGACCCACCAGTTAATTAACAGGAACGTGTCAAAGGAGGAAGCAAGTTCCATAGTGCAGCGCCAATGAAGACAAAGGCTCGCGTTTTAGCCATAGCAGTTCTCGCTCGCAATTTAAACAAATTAATTTAAATTATTTAATTAATTTAAATTATCAGTTGATCTATCGTCAATTCGTTTAAATTAATTATTACATTAACGCGTTCTTACGTCATTTCAAGTAACTTGTTGCATACATTTTTTACTAGTTTAAATTCTGCTAGCATTTTATAAATATAACAATTCTTTTAGGCTTATTGGTACACCTGTAGCCCTATAGGCTAACCGTTACGTCACTTCAATTATGAAACAAGTCTATTGTCATAATTATAAGTTCACTTTGAAAAATATATAACAAAGCATATTGTTACGTCACTTTGATTATGACATAAACCTATTGTTATATAAGTTCATTTTGAGAGTATAGTCTAGGCCTATTGTACGTCACTTTGATTATGATATAAAGCTATTTTTATACAGGTTCATTTTGAGAATGTAATCCATATTGTTACGTCACTTGATTATGATACAAATCTGTTGTCATACAAATTTATTTTCAGAATATAGACTGGGCCTATTGTGACGTCACTTTGATTATGCTACAAACCTATTGTAACAAGTTCATTTTGAAAATAATATAGCCCGTAGACCCATTGTTACGTCACTTTGTTTATGATAGGCCTACACATCAATTGTTATAAGTTCATTTTGAGAATATAGACTAGACCCATTGCTACGTCACTCTGTTTATGACATAAATCTCAGATTCGCGTTGCTATGCAACTTTGCGCACGTTTAAAAATGTTCGTAATAATAATAAATCTATTGTTCTAAAGTTTGCTTTGAGAGTATAGGCTATACCTATTGTAACGTCACTTCCATTATGAAACATACGTATTATTAGAAGTTTTATTTAAAGAATAAATGCGTATTGTTACGTCAATTCAATTCAGCGTTCGTGAATAAGCTGGTGCCCTGCGCTTGGCTTTCGAGTGGCGCTTTAGAAGTTTGGAGATTACAATTGCGAATTATGAAACACGTGCATAATTAAAAAGACGCGTAAGATATGCACTTCGTTTGGCCCGGTACACGACCAGCAAGAGTAATGATGGACAGGGAGCCAGCGCAGCCGACATTCGCGGGCTGAGTTCCACAACTCGTCGTCCAGGACATTGGAGTCCCTCTGGACGAAGGCCTATCAAAGGTGGACCATGGCAACTCCTCTATCTCTGACTCACTGTCTGTGTCTCTCTCTGTCTCTGCATCTCTCTGTCTCTGTCTCTGTCTGAGACAGTCTGTCTATCTGTATCTGTCTCTCTCTGTATCTGTCTCTCTCTTTCTCTGTCTCTCTCTGTCCCTCCGTATCTCAGTCTCTGTGTCTGTGTCTCTGACTCTCGAGATCTGTCCCTGTCTCTCTCTGTCTCTATCTCTGTCTCTGCATCTCTCTGTCTCTGTCTGAGACAGTCTGTCGCTCTGTCTCTGTCTCTCTCTGTCTCTGTGTCTCTCTGTCTCTCTGTGTCTCTCTCTGTCTATGTCTCTCTCTCTTTCTCTGCAGATCCTGTTTTTACCTCTTGTACCAGATGATTCTGGGTCGTTCGACGGAATTTACCGCATGACGATGCTTCAGCTCTTATTCATTCCTTCATCTGAACCCGCCTGGACTCTTGCAACGCTTTCCTTGCCGGCTTTCCAAAACCGGTCAAATTTCGTAAACTTCAGCCCGTCCTAAACTGCGCTGCCGGGGTCGTGGTCAATCTGCCAGAATTCTCACACGTTTCAAAGTACATGTAGGACTACACGTGAGAGACATTGCACTGGCTTCCATTCAAGATCCTCTTACTCGGCCGAGCATCGATGGTCGGTTCGGTACCGTAAATATATCACGGAACTATGTGTCCTGTATCGATGTCTAACCAATCAACGAGCAATGAGCAAGTGGGGGACCTGTTGATTCCGCGCTCCCATTCAGCGATTCGCTCAAATCGATCCTTTTCATGTATTGGAACAGTCTTCCACTTGAAATTAGAACCTTACTACCATGTATAGCTCGCAAAACATTTAAGTTCATCGTAATGCAAATATGCTGCTATCTCACAGTCACACAATTTTGTCCATGTTGCAAACTGAACCGCAGGAAGCTGGCATACCGAGTCAGTGGAGTTTGTCCAAGAACTATATAGAAGGCAAGATATCAGCAGCAACAGGCGACAAGAGCGAGGTTCAGCGCTTATCCGTCCTTCAAATTTGAAACTCTCTGTCTATGCTAGACACCTCGAATTGGAAGATTCAGGAAAACGAGCAGCACAAAGCTAATTGACGGTTATTGGCACACTTCTCTGAAAACAGTCAATTTAAGTAGACTGTATATGAGTTTGTATAGACATTATGAAGAAATAAATTTCTCCAGTCTATTATTAAAGATTTATAAGTTAAACAATAAAAGTCCATTGCTGCGTCACTTTGATTATGTCACTCTCAATTATTTATAATCTAAATTTAGAGGCTAAACGCCTTTGTTACGTCACTTAATTATTAAAAATGTAAATTTAGAGAATAAGGCCCATTGTTACGTCACTTTGATTATGTCACACTCAGTTACATATAACCTAAATTTAGAGACTAAACGCCTTTGTTACGTCACTTAATTATTAAAATTTTAATTTAGAGAATAAAGGCCCATTGTTACGTCACTTCAATTATGCCACACTCAGTTATTAATAACCTAAATTAAAGAATAAGGGTCTATTGTTACGTCACTTCATAATATACTATTAAAATTTATTAAATTTAGAGAATGGAGACCAATTGTTACGTCACTTCACATATTATTGAAATCTTACATTTGGAAAATAAAGGTCCATTGTTACGTCACTTCATGTATTATTAAATATTTAAATTTAGAGAATAAAGGTCCATTGTTACGTCACTTCATATATTTAAAAAATGTAAATATAGAGAATGGAAACCAATTGTTACGTCACTACAATTATGAAAGAATTCTATTAATAATTTTATTCCAGAGACTAAATGACCAATTGTTACGTCACCTCATTTATTAAACACTTTTATTATTAGCAATTTTTAATTTAGAGAATAGACCCCCATTGTTACGTCACTCTAATTATGAAACACGTCTATCATTTAAACTTAAATTTAGAAATAAAGGCTTTTGTTACGTCAGTTCAATTATAAAACAAGTCTATTATTATCTATTTTACAGTTAAAAAATAAAGATCTGCTGCTGCGTCACTTCGATTATGAAACAAGTCTATTAATAATTTGAATTTAGAGACTAAAATTTAATGACCATTATTAAGTCACTTTATTTATGAAACATGTTTATTAGTAGCAATTTTAAATTTAGAGAATAAAGCCCCATTGTTAAGTCACTTACTACAACGGCTTATTGTTACGTCAATTCTATTATGAAAAAGTCTATTAATAATTTAAAATTATTATTTTTTTTTTGACCTGAAGTACACAAGTGCAATCTCTCAGGAATTATAAAATTACGCTAGGATCGGTTACGGGTATCTGGAAAATCGTGCCTCGTTCTTCGCAACATCAGCGAAAGTGGCCAGAAATGCTAGATGCAGAGAGAAAGGCGCTGGAAAAGAAAACTAACCTTCTTATTATTATTATTTTTATCAATATCACCATCAGTATCAGTACCAGTATCAGTATCATTATTATTATAATATTATTGCTGGCCCTGCAATCTGGAATGAGCTCCCTGTGGATCTACGCTTAATGCATAGAGCCCTTGCGGCCACATTCTTCTCTAACCTGAAGACTGTTCTCTTTAGCCGGGGTTGAGTCGGGAACGCTTCTGAGTAGATAATCTTGAAGGGGCGCTATATAAATCTCTGAAATGAATGAATGCATGAATGAATATTATATTCTTCGTTAACTGTTTCAAACTGACACACCGCTGCGTCACCGCACTATGATTATGAACGGATGATTACAAGTTCTTACAGGAGTCGAAGTTAACTGTATGGCAGCCATACAAAGCGTCCATCACGTCCTACATCTCCTTTCACCAACGCCATTTGGTGAATGAAAGACTGAGTCGACCTTAGATAGAACAGTGGGAAGCTATCCCGAGTCTATGCTGATCTTCTGCTCTTTGCGCCAGAGCGTAACCAATACACTAAACCTAAACTATATGCTAATTGCAATAACGATTATGGTATTTAAACATTATATATTATTAATTTAAACGTCTGTGTGCGTGTGCGTGTTAGTTTGTGTGTGTGTGTGATAAATTAAGTCAAAATCGATAAGGTTAAGTAATTCTCTGGGTGGGAGGTAGGCGTATAGGATCTGCAGCTACTCAGAACACATGTTTTTCAAGTACATTTCAAAGTCCAACAAGTTAAGCAGCAACACCTTTGAAATTAGCGTCAAAGGTTGAACAGCCCAGGTGAGCAGACTTGATTGCTTACCTGCAATTGCTACTCAGTTAACAAGAAGACCTACGTATAGGTAAAAGCCGAGGTGTGTTTTTCATTGCATGGCATATTTCTCCAGCGCTCGTGAATAAGCTGGTGCCGGGAGCTTGGCATCCGAGTGGCTCTTTAGAAAGTTGGAGTTTACAATTTCGATTACGATCCTGCCTTTAATAAGGACACCTAGGTAAAATAACAGAGGTATTTTGATGACATCGCTTACCTGGTGCACCTTAAGGTTGAGAAGCTCAGGTGAGCAGATTTGATTGCTTACCTGCAATTCCTACTCAGTTAACAAGAAGAAGACCTATAGGTTAAATAGCAGAGGCATATTGATGACATTGCTTACCTGGTGCACCTTAAGACAAAAGTCCTACATTATAAGAAGCACAGGCTGATTGCATTCCACACTTGGAGAAGCCTACCTTCTCAGGTAATCAGAGGAATCCATTTCTGCGGATATCATGGAGGACGAGATACCTGGAGCCGGACTTCCCTTCTGGAAATACCACGGAACCGGAAACGATTTCGTCATGCTGGACAATCGCGACGGACACCTGACGAACTACGTAACTTCCGGTCTGGCCCGGCGCCTCTGCGACCGCCATCTTGGAGTGGGAGGCGATGGTCTGATCGTTCTGGAACACACCGGAAGTGGATCGTCGGACGACGGATACGATTTCCAGATGCAGTACTTCAACTCAGACGGAAGCGCTGGGGCACTCTGCGGCAACGGAGCGAGGTGCGCCGTCGCCTTTGCCCTTGAACTTGGCGTCCAGCCGAGCAGGAGTGGCCACTGGCGGTTTCACGACCGGGATCATCGAGTCCTTGACGGATTCCTGATGGGAAGTCCTTCGACGAAAGGAGTGACCCAGATCGGCGTGCGCATGCCGGATGTCGACCGGGTACATGTCATAGATACTTCCGGTTACTCTGTCCACACCGGATGCCCACATTTCGTGCTCTACGTCGAGAACGAGGCTGCCCTGGACCGGATGGATGTGTCCACTTCCGGTTCCGCTCTGCGACATGACGACCGATTTCGCGCCACTGGCGGAACGAACGTCGACTTTGTCTGCCACCGCGCAGACGACAGTGACGTCATCCGGGTGCGAACGTTCGAGAGGGGCGTTGAAGCGGAAACCCTGTCATGTGGAACGGGGGCAGTGGCCGTAGCAGTCGTTGATCTTTACCGGAAGTTAGTCGCCATACCGGAAGTATTCGTCGACAACGTCACATCCTGCTGTGACGTCTGCAATTGCGCTGATGACGTCGACAACTCGGACAATGGCGTCGCTGACTCGACCAAAACACGGAAATGTGACGTCATTCCGAACGGCGATGTCACACGTATGTGTGTCGCGGACGTCATAAGTACAGAAGGTGACGTAACATCAATCGGTTCTGACGTCATCGCCCATTCTGCTGACGTCAGTGCTGTTGATCGTGACGTAGCAAAAGCCCTAGACGTCGTCTTCGTGGATTCGGCGGGCCCGTTGAATTCTGGGATTGGTCGGCAGGGGTGCTACGTGCGTCACGTGGAGTCGAGGGGTGGAAGGCTGACGGTGAGGGTGGATTGTCAGAAGGATCAGGAAACTGGTGGACTTGTCTTTCAAAATATTCTGCTGTCGGGACCAACGACTAAAGTCTTCTGTGGTAGATTTATCTAAGGAAGGGCTAGGTATACGTTAATAGGCCAAAAAATGGCGTCCGTAAGGTAAGACCATTTCCAGGCAAGGCACTGCAAAGAGAAGACAATTTGGAATATTCGCTCGTTTTTCCACTTAAGCACTGATTGAACATTTACTGAACATTGGGTTAACGTTCGTCGAACATTGACTGAACATAATAACATTTTCTGAACACTTATTGAAAATTGAAACAATAACTGAACACTGTGGACAGTAGCATGGGTATATATATACAGTATAGAACACAGGTTCAACATATTCAAAACGTTACTTGAACATCACTGACTGAATATTAACTGAACATTGTGTCCGTCTGTCCGTGTCTGTCTGTCTGTCTGTCTGGCTGGCTGTATGTCTGTCTATCTGTCTTCATCTCTGTCTCGGTCTCCCTGCATCGCTCATTTGCAAGTTATAACTCACGTGACCTCTGGAAACATTGATTCATCCTTTTTCTGAGCCAAACGGTTGTCCTTTTGTCAAAGAGAAAGTTCCAATGGCTTATAAAAACTTTGAACATTCCATAATATAACTGTAACATAACATAACATAACATGGGTTTTTTATTGCTCCCAAAAAAGTACAGTAACAAATCATCATATTTAAAATAATACTAAGTTGGGATACAAAAGGAGGACCTAAATCAGCGGTTCTCAACCTTTTTAGTGCGGCGACCCCTTGATTAACATTTCCAAAGTTGCGGCGACCCCCCAACAATAAAATTGATCGCGTTACTCCCCTTCACCGCATTTTCCCTACCAGTGTGATGCATTTTACTTCTCACCATTAACCCACACGCATCATGAATTACCAAGACAATTTGTAATTTTTTAAACTAATCATTTTGAAATTTTTTAAAGTAAAATTAAGTAAGTGAAATGTTTACTTGAAGTTTCATATTTATTGTGTATTTTTACTGTGTACTACGTATTGTTGCAACATCTGTGGATTCGTCGAGCTGTAGACCTATGCTGAATAATTCAAGTGGACCAGATTTTTCCCTGATCAAACAATAATTAACGGGCAAATTTGTAATTTTTATTGGTAATAATATCAACAGACATGCAGACGGTGTCGTTGGACAAGGAAATTGGATTCTATTTTTTAACATAGGCCTATTCAGCTCCAAGCATAGCTCGAACAATGTTTTGCTGGCAACAACACGTCCTCGGTAATTATTGTGTGAGGTTTCTTGGCTTTTGCGATTCTGAGAGCAACCGAATAGGCTATGACGCTTCAACAGCTGCCACGCGTTGCTGTTTACAGCACTTGCCCCGGTATCAAGTCTGCCTTTGTCGACGTCATTAGCTTTGTTCTTAAACTACTGGGCATCCTGGCGAAGTTAGGATGTTTAGTATCAAAATGGCGTTTCAGTTTGTTGGACTTCGATTCGACCGACAGAATGCCATTACAAATAACACATTGTGGTTTCTCAATTCCTTCTGCAACTATGGAAATAAACCATACTTTACACTATATTTACTATATTTTCTTTTCTTAACACTCGTCCACCCTGATTCATTTTAGGCGGCCTCCAATTTCATAGGCCTAAACTTTTCTAGCGTTCTTTATTAATTATAACTGCAGCCGACAGCACAGTTTCGTAGCAAACCGGCTATTGTTTTGTTTTAAGAAGTAACAGTGAACTTAGAATTTACATTTCAAAACTAATATGGCAAAAAATTTAATTAAATTAACTGCTAAGTAAACGTTAATTTCAAGTCGCTGTTGTGACTAGTAGTTAGTGTAGTAATCATATTTACATGATATTAAATATTAAGAGACCACGTTGACAACTTTTTTTGTACAAATTTCTGAAGGTCCCAGGCGACCCCTGGGAAATCGTGGGGCGACCCCCGTGGGGGTCGCGACCCACAGGTTGAGAACCGCTGACCTAAAGGGACCAGAGTCCCGCTAAGCAGGGCCACCTATGTACCAGTGCTGTTAGGTGGAGGTTGATAACATAATGCTCAGGATTGGGAGTGAATTAAGCAACAACTGAAGTAATAACATAATTAGCATTGTCTAATGCTGAAAAGTTCTTTAATAAACAAACAAAAGATTAAAAGCAGTTATATAAGTTTTATTTAAAGTTAGTAGGTGGGCACGCAGAAGTTTTTTAAATATCTTGACCTTCACAAACGCATTCACAAGGTGTCGCGTTTCAGATACTGGTAGACGCATATTACATTCGCTAGGAGGCGATAGCAAACCTCAATGCGATAAACCATAGCAATCTGAAGCAACAGGAAAACAGCATCGAGTATAAGGGTAGAACGTGTAATCGTAATTTGTAATCTCAAAATTGCTTCAACGTCAAAAAACGCGAAGTCGTGGAAACCAGCTCATTTAGATGCGCTTAGTCAAAATTAAATCGAAAGGCAGAGGGGTCAAAATCGGTTCCAGGTCAAGATCCAAAGGGTCAAGCAGGCAAGCAGCCAGACAGTGGATGGCGTTTAGAGTTTAAGCGGGGAGACAGATAAGTGAAGAGGATGAATCGAGAAAGGAGGGGTTTAGGTGAATGGTTAACACTCTGGCACGAAGAGCAGAAGATCAGCACAGACGCGGAATCACTTCCCACTACCCTCCCAAAGGTCGATTCAGCCTTTCGTTCATCAGATGACGTTGGTAAAATGAGCAGTAGGACAAATAGGCGCCTTGCATGGCTGCCAAACAGTTAAATTCGACTCCTGTAATAAATTGTGGTCATCCGTTCATAGGCCTACTATGAATTGTAATCATATTACGGTGTGTCAGTTTGAGTTTGAATTGTAATATGCGAAGATTATTATTATTATAATTTTGCAGAAATTGCAAAATGTCGATGCATTTTGTGTAAATATATGAAAACAATTCTAAAAATGTGTTCACATTTTTACATGCCGGAAACAAGAACAGTTCTTGGTGAAGGAACTTTTTCGATTGCTGGACTTAAATTAAATACTAAACATTACTACAAAAAAATCCCTTTCCAATTAGATACCTTCAAAATGCTGCCATGCATTCTCAGCTATATATTCACCATACCAGTGGCGTTAAATCGCTAGATGTTTATCCACCCGAGCTGAAGTTTAAGGACTTAACGTATGCTAACTGACACCCGTAGGATGTAGCTAAACATTAACCGTTGATACATAACTCCCGTGCTAGTTAGACACCTTTAAAACGCTGCAATATATAGCTATATATATTATATTCACCAGTCGCGTTTAATTAATCACTAGATCAGAACTCCACAACAGTACTTACAACGTAACTGACATCCACAAGATGTCGTTAAACACTAATACGGTTATATAAACCAAATCGTTCCAGAAGGGAGGGGGTTTAGATGAATGTTTAACACTCTGGCACGAAGAGCAGAAGATCAGCACAGATGCCGAATCACTTCCCACTACCCTCCCAAAGGTCGATTCAGCCTCAGTTCATCAGATGGCGTTGGTAAAATTAGCAGTAGGACAAATAGGCGCCCTGCATGGCTGCCAAACAGTTAAATTAGACTCCTATAATAAATTTTGATCATCCGTTCATACTATGAATTATAATCATACTGCGATGTGTCGGTTTGTGAGTTAGAACTGTAATAAGCGAAGATTATTATTATTATATTTGCAGAAATTGCAAAATGTCGATGCATTTTGTGTAAATATATGAAAACATTTATAAAAATGTGTTCACATTTTTACATGCCGGAAACAAGCACAGTTCTTGGCGAAGGAACTTTTTCGGTTACTGGACTTAGAATAAATACTAAACATTACTACAAAAAACCCGTTCCAATTAGATACCTTTAAAACGTTGCCATTCTCAGCTATATATCCACCATATATACCAGTCGCGTTCAATCGGTAGATGTTTACCCGGACTTAACGTAGGCTAACTGACATACGTAGGATGTAGCTAAACACTCATGGGCGCCCGCAGCATAGGTCAAGGGGGGTCGCGTGACCCCCCTGGAAATCATGATCAAATAAAAATCCGACAGGTTCTTAATCATGCAAATGAAGCTTAAAATATATGTCACAAGACCGTTCAAAATGCTTGGTAAATGCCCAGCTTTAGTTTCAGGGCTGCTTAAGCCTGCTTATAAGTTACTAACCACAGCCTATACAATATTCAGTGGCGTTAGCCGTCTGGAAGCAGCCACTCCCGTGCCCATCCTGGTTGTTCCGGCACCCCGCAAAACCAGACCCACCAAATGCATCGTTGGCTACCACTAACCTGTCAGAACGGCCCTGACATGGCCCAGATTTAGTTCTTTACTTAACCCCAATAAACAATGCCCATCACGATTCAGTCCGCTAAGTCAAGGTATACAGAGACGAACATCAGCGACAGGTCATGGAAGTAGGGACGTCATTTGGGCGGGCAGGGGGCATTCCCCCTGAAAAATCAACTATTAATGTGTAAGTCAGTGCATTTTATGAAATAATATATTATCTTGTATAATACAGCAGAAAATCAATGGTTAGGCAGTGTGATTTTCCTTA
>JACEVL010002695.1:0-17134 GCA_020284085.1 Aporrectodea caliginosa
GGTTTTCAAACTTTTTCAGAGCAAGGCACCTTTACTACGAGTCATTGAGTACCTGGTACCTGGTCTTAATTTCATTTATTTCTTTTCAGTGACCACCTGAGTGGAGGCTCAAAAGCTACCATGCCCCACCATGGCACAGCATCTTTAAGAGACTCCTAAAAATTCTCTAGATACCTGACTTTTTCCCTAAAAATCTCTGGGACCAACCAACATCAAAGGCTGCCTAACAACTAAATTATTTGAACATCAACACACTCATAAAAAAGTTAATTCCTAAAGCCGAACTAACTTTGGGATCTATGTCACTGACTGCTCCACATCAGAATAATATTATTCGTATCTAAAGGAACATGTCTGAAGGAAGGCCTGGTTTACTTATATATCGTACGCACGGCTTACTTCATCACACTCATATTACACTGTTGCAGGACTACCGAACTCATCACAAATACGTCATGGCCAGCAACGGCAAAAATAACAACCATCACTGCAACAAGACTGAGAAATTTAAGGACGACACAAGGCAATGCAACGTCATTGCTGAGTAATTAACGAGTCGAAAAATCGCAGGCTTAAAAAACTATCATCTAAAGATACCCCCTTTAAAAAGAGATTCTTTCGCTAAAAAGCTCTAAGTCACAAACTGAGTATACATCGTCGGAAAAGCGACTGCACCTCCCAAAAAGAAAAATCTCTGGACTGTAACTCAAGAACGTTGAAGAAGAGTAAAAGCCATAACGCAAGAATGCAACCTCAGGTGGCGTAGTAGTATCGTCTGCCAATGTGGTAGTTCTCCTTGTCCTGATCGGAGACGGCGCACGGATCTTCGCTGCAAAGCGACACGAAAGGCCTCCGGAATCTACGCTGCGCCGGGCGAATCGTCAGATCGGAGTAGGAGATCCGGGCGGGCGGAGAGTCGAGGAGACAGTCGTCGGAGTGGGTTCGCCGGAACTGTGGCTTGGCATTTTCCGTGCTGAGGAAGGAGATTTCGTCGAAGTGGTAGGCCGGATACTTCTTCACGTCGAGAAGTACCTCCTCCGAAAGGGCGTCAAACAGCGGTGGCGAATCGAGAACGGCCTTGGGGTCAGTGGTACCGACGGATCCCCGAGTGGCTCCCTCGTACGGTCCCGAGTCGCCGTCCGATCCACTGAATTTGGGTTTTCCACGGTTGCGAAGTTTGCGGTTGGCGGCTTTTACGATCATCTGGATGACGTCCCTGTTGCTGACGTGATGAGTTATGGCTGAAAGGACAGCAGATGAACCGTTAAAATCATGAGTTATGGCTTATATCATATCATATGTACAGTCCTACAGAATATCAAACAAACTGTAACAGCACAAATTATGGCTTGAAGATTTATTAACATCAAGAGTGGGAAACAGTAGTTAGAGCGCTCAACGCGAGAGTACGGGTTCGAGCCTTCTCCCCGAGACGGCTACTGTGTAGGGACCTTGAGCCAGTCCTTCACTCATAATTGCTCCCTGCCATCGATTGACACTTGGTCATCAAATAATGGCGCTTAATAAACATATAATAATAATCTCCGGATAATTTTTTAATTCCTTTGGAATCTGAGGTACCTCAGGTAAAAATAATAATAATAATAACTGTCAATTACTTTCTCCACACGAAAGAATAAGATCCATGGTCCAGTTCTGTGCATTCAGTCAGTTCCCTATGCCCCCTGGCCTACTACACATCCAGAACATGAAGTGTAGTAAAGCCATCTTTCCCATACAACATGGACAGGCAGTTGTTCAGTTAAACGAGTACAAATACTTCTCAGTAGAAGTGTACAAGGGTAGAAGGGAGAACAGTTACACTGTAGGGTTACAGACGACACAAGCTAAGGCATAACTCTCTATTATGACGATGGTGTCTGGTCGCCACCACTTTGAAAGTGGGAGACAGTCACTACCACTTTTGGCCCTGTGCTGAAATATCACTGCGGCGACATGACAGTGCTCATTATTTTGATCGGAAGCAACTATCGCAATGCTGATAGATGCCTTCAAATTCGCTTACTTACATATCATTTTGTGTCCTATAAATTGGTGACATCGTCGATCTTGTTGTAGCTGACACCAGAGGGGGGATTGGTCTTCACCACTATTTTTAGGGGGTGGGGGGGCGCAAGTTTAAGCCATTTAATATACAAAAGATGTTCAATGAGTATGTGCTTGCACTTCAGTGGGTACTTAAAGGCATCATATGAAGTGTCTTTGTACATACACACATACAGATACACATGGCAATTGCCTCAATACTAACAATAATCATATATTGGCAATATTCTTATGGCAATTGCATAAATCTTAAAACTTCAACGACAAAAGTGAACTAAAATTGACTGGGAAACCAATGCAGCTCATCGTTAAAGTGTTAAACAATGATAATATTACCACGAATAACATTAGGCCTATAATTAATCAAACCAGTAACAACAGACAGTAGTCAGCACTAGGAGACTGAACACGGTTTAGGTCTACGAATAGTTAGAATGCAAACACAAGCCAGACTGCTTAACATTCAGTTGAGTCTTGACAATGAGTCAATGACGACCAAGCACAAAACAGCATGCCTTTTACACACGCACGACATTCTGCCCAGTGCTACTAGCATTACTTGCAACTGACGAAAACAAACAAGCCATCAAATAGATTCTTCTCACAGCACAACAAACAAAATACATTGTGGGACACTGTATAAATGATTGGTTAGAGTGGTCGCCTTAGACACCTTTAAACCGGTGTCAACCGATGTTATAATTATAAGGATGGGACACGATAGAAAAATGTGCGTTGAAAAAAGTGGAATGCACTGTTAAAAGTGTATTGTCTATTCCAGATATGTGTCTCGAAGTATATAATATACTCATGAAAATTACTAATGGGAAAATCATGTAGAGATTATAAATAAATAGAGTAATTATATCTTAAAATACTATCTATAGGTGTTGTAAGTAAGTACATAATCTAGGTAATGGCAATAAATAATGGTTAAATACAGTTGCATAACGGTTACTTGAGTAAAAAAATAGCATAACTTCTTTTTATAATAATGTTCCTTGTTTATAACATGTTAATTGGTTTGTTCATAATGTTAAATGTATGGATTTATAATGTGATTTTTTCTTCTTCTTTTCGTATTGGATAAAACTGATGCTTAATAATATTTCTAATATTCTTGGTCCTTAGTTATTGCTTAAAATTGGTTTGTGTTTGTTGATGAATACGATTCATTTTTGAGCTAATTTTGTAATACATAAACCAATATTGAATAATATGGAAACGTTGATTGTCATGTTGAAATTGTTAATTGAATCTGTATGTACTATGACTGATGGATAATGAATATTGAACATCTCCTGTAAATGTAATAGTGATAGTTTGATGGTAATTTAGATAGATCAATGTGATATTCTCTCAAATATTGTTAATAAGATTGACGAGAAAACAGTATATAATGATTTATATGAATAAGAGATTGACAACAATCACCTGTCACAGCATCCTATCAGAAATGGAATCCAAACCAAGAAGAGAGAAAGCAAACTGATGATAGACAGTATACGAAAATGAACTTAATCCGTCAGAAACTTTAAATGTGTCAACATCCTATCAGAAACGGAATCAAAGACGAGAAAAGAAAGAAAAGAAAACTTATGAGAACATTACAATAAAATGAACTGAAATACATCAAAAACTTAAAGACTTCAACAGCCTTGTAGCTATAGGATGTCGTTAAATATTGGATTAATAATAATAATGATAGGCAATTAATAAGAGTTCTCTCTATTAGACACCTTTATTTGAGGTGTTGAATGGGTGTATAAAACTATAAATTATATATAAGTAGTGGGACAATGTAAACAATTGGTTAGAGCGGTTCGCCTTAGACACCTTTAAACCGGTGTCAACCGATGTCATATAGAATCCACTCTGAATCTTTCTATACTTGCCTCAAAACTGTCCTTTTCAGCCGTGTTGGGGTCGGGAGCGCTCCTGAGTAGTAACCTTGAAGGGGCGCTATATAAAACTTCGTAATGAATGAATATAAGGGTGGGACACAAACAACGCCATACAAGCTCAGACCTGTCAATGCGACACTCATCGGTTAGAAAAACTGTCACACAGAGTGAGCTCTAATTGTCATAACATTCGGCAAGACGTGTTAGCCTGCAACGTTAAAATCACACTAGCACAAACGACAAGAAGTTCGAACAAACACACAAACAACATTTGCCAATAGGAATCTTGAGTGCTAACAGGAAGAGTGCTAGTAGTAACTTCAACCATGCAAGAAATGCATTCAGAATTATTGAACCACCACAGAACTATGAACCGCCAGGCCCCCTAAGTACATGTAAAAATTCTCTTGGCACCTTCCACTACACCATGTTGGGGACCTCAGAAGCCCTTCAGCCAAATAAGGACCAAGAACAGTTACCAAGTTATTTGCAAATGGCACTTCGTCATTATTACCGTAAGTGATGTTATTCATAACTGGTACATTTTTATGGTGTGCAGCTATTTAAAACTGGCAGCTCATCATTAGAAGACGTTATAGCAATAACTGGAAATTCTAATTGCCCCATTAGCTAACCCAGTGCTTCACACGGAAACTTTTTTATCTGAAAATGTTTTGATGGAACCCTGACTTAAATAAAATGATTTATGGCATACATGCATGGTATCTCCTAAGGTTCCGTGAAACACACTTTGGGAAACGCTGTTCTAATCCAATCTAATGACTTCCATGTGCCACTTCCACAATAGGCATCAACTTATGTCGCTTCAAGTTAGGGTAGGCTGACCAGACGTCCCGGTTTTCCCGGGACAGTCCCGATTTTCTGCTAGCTGTCCCAGCTGCCGGGAAAGGTAGGCCAAACTCTAAATATGTCCCGGTTTTTAAAAACTGACCTGACTTTCCGACCTTATATATGATGTATTTCATGTGCATTTGTCATGTGATCAAATAAAGGATATACTTACTAACTTTATCAACATTTCCTTGCTTTTACTACTGGCATCTAGCAAGTAAATTCATTTTTAATCTCACTTTTATTTATTACCATGCATAATACCTCTTCCGGTTCTAAACGTCATATTGTCGTAGTGATAATATTCTGATAAAACACATTTTCATAAATAATACTTTTTAATTTAAAATCTAAATCCTTCAATTTGAAACTAAATTACTGAAATAAGATTATAAAATGTCAAAACGAAAATGTTCTTTTAACGACGATCTAAAGGCCGAGTTTTCATTCTTGTCAGGCAGTGCGACTGATGGTAGTACTGCATTCTGCAATATCTGCAAGTCAACTATTTCGGTTGCTCATGGCGGCAGGTCAGACATCAATGACCACATTGCCACTAAGAAATGTTATGATAGAATGTTAGCAGACAAAAACTTTTAAGAAGCATACATTCAGGTGCCAAATTTGAGTAACTGATTTGAGAAACTTAGAATTTAATTTTAAATTTAAAAGCATGATTTGAATAAAACTTTTCACTTAGTCTTATACCAATATAATAAGCATAAAATAGATATTTGTGCAAGTTATATTATATTAATTATTGACAACATCACAAATTTATTTTGTGATAGAAGTGTCCCGGTTTTTAGTTTCCAATATCTGGTCAGCCTAAGTTAGCATAAATCGTAAGATTCGTAATCAAGAATCATAATTCACTGGAGTAGCACAGCCAAAATCCAAGTGGTCCGGAAACGGAGAATCATGCTCCCGTGGGATTTTTTACTACACAAAAATGGATGGCACACGTAGCATTCCCCTGCAAGCAGCACTGACCGACTAACCAATGACCAAAACACTGACCAACAACGGTCAACAACCAAGCATCACAAACGACGAACGCAAGCGATCAATAACTGACAGCCAGAGAAGAGACTCAACCTATTGCTGTCGACAAAAGTCTTCGTAAGAAAAAGTTTTGCTAAAACGTAACACTCGATCGCTTTCCTGTGCAAGAACAAAGTCAGCAACAACAGTTTTTGTAACGTAACAAAATGGTCAGGAATGAATATTTCGTAACGTAACAAAAAGGTCAACAATAAACATTCTCGGCTTCTATTAAGGTCGCTTCATTTTTGCCACATGTAACTTGAAACAGATACATATATAATTCTCTTTTGAAGAAGCACTACATAAATTTGTGAATGAAATTACAATGGTTTGCTTACAACTGGATATCTTGTTCTTAACGAACTTTCAAACCAATATGGCGCAGACCACATTTTAGTGAGGTACTTAAAAGTTGCTACCGTGTCTACACACACACACACACATACATATATACATACAAGTATTACACACATACAAAATATCTTTGTCACCAAATTCTCCGCCCCCTCTCTGCCACGTCAAAGCGTCCTCTCAGATCCTCTGACCGGCTTGACCTTTTTGTTCCCCGTGTTAGGACTACAATGGCTCAATCCAGATCCTTTGTGTCCATAGGTCCCTCTCTATGGAATAGACTTCCTCCTCTACGCTCTACAATTCTCTCTGGAAGCATCTCTTCCTCTTTCTCTCACCTTAAAACCTTCCTTTTTTCTTGGAGTACCTCGCACTGGGAGCGCTTCTGAAAGGCCTATGCTATGAGAAGTGCTTTATAAATGATCAAATACAATACAATACAAATACATATATGCACATATATCCATCCATCCATCCATACATCCTTCCATCCATCCATACATACTCATACATTGAGATCACAGGTCCAACCATTAACATCAAATTGACATTCAGTGCAGGAGAATAGAATGGGAAACACAAGCGATGATAGCACAAGCGAGCTAACAGCTGAACACTAAACAGTCAAAGCAGTAACAATCAAAGACAGCACATGTAACATCAACATAAGAATTTACATATGGGGTTTTAGATAAAGGAAGCCCATAAACTATGGCATAAAGTGACCTACCTTGGACCCCTCCCTCCCTTCCCTGCATTTGGCATTACACTCCACATCCCCTAATCCTCTGGGATCATTTATACCTCAGAAAGAGAACAACAGAAATAGCAGTAGCATGAATAATGAAAATGATGATGACGATAAAGATGATGATGAAACTAATAATTAGCTATAACGATAGAAATATTAATCTACAAAAATTGTATCCCTGTGAACAGCAAACAATAATAATCTTAATAATAATCAGTGCTTCTTCTGGCCAGATAAGACTCTGGTAGAGACAATCTGTAAGACTTGAGCATTCCTAGTCAAGAACTCACCGAGACTCTCTGCCTTGGCGAGCAGTTCGTCGTTCATTCCCGAGATGGGAGCGAGCTCCTCTGAATCTTCGTCAATTGGGACGTTGACATCTTCATCCCAAGACCCAAAGAACCAGTCACACTGTGTGTATGTATTAACACAAAACAATTCAATATCAACTAAAAAAAATGCAATGCAATGCAACTGTATTTGATATTGCCCTAATTTGATAGAAAATACAATATAACTATATTTGATACAATATAATACAACTTTGATAGACTACAATACAACTGTATTTGATATTGCCCTAATTCCAAAGGATTGCAGTATCAAATTTTATACTACAAAACAATACAATAAAACTGTATTTGATAGAATACAATATAAAAAAACTATACTTGATACAATATAATACAACTTTGATAGACTACAATACAACTGTATTTGATTTTGCTCTAATTCCAAAGGATTGCAGTATCAAATACTATACTAAAATACAATACAATAAAACTGTATTTGAAATTGTGCTCCTTCCAAAGTTCAGAAATGCACACACGACCATATGACAGAACATCAATGGTGCTGAGCAGTTGTGAGTGAAGGACTTGCTCAAGGTCCCTATATGGTAATCCATCTTTGGGGATGAGGTTTGAACCCGTACTCTCTGCATTACACGGCAAGTGCTCTAACCAAGCGGCTACCATGTATATTGAGTGCACTGGTCCAGTTTAGTTGACCATCCAATTTCATCTGCCCTGACTTAGTTTTGTCTCTAGTTCTGCCCAATACGATCTATCTTAACAGTGCAGTTTCAACTGCCTAAGCATGTAGCAAAACGGTCATCGCCTATGACCTAGTTTCAGCTCGTCTAACCTGGCCCAAATAAGTAGCAGCTAGACAATCGCACAGACCCCTTTGTAAGACATAAACGGATGGCTTACGTGTAAGATGATGCTTTCGATGATGCGACATTGGTCGGTCATATCTCGGACCATGTTCACCATGTTGTTGTCCTGAGGCCGGACTAACGTTGGACCAAACACTATGGCCAAGTTCCGAGCATCCATCTACATACCATTAAAGGACAGACAGATAATTAATGTGACAGGCAGACATACAGATACACGGACGAACAAAGACAGACAAAGATACACAGGCAAACAAGATCAAACAGACAGACAAAGGCAGACAGACAAAGACAGACACAGACAGGCAGACAAAGCCAGACAGACAGACAAAGAGGCAGACAAAGACAGACAGACAGAAAAAGACAGACACAGACAGGCAAATAAAGACAGGAAGACAAAGATAGACACACACAAGTCAGACAAAGACAGGCAATATAGATCCAGTTTACTCCTCCCAGACCCAGTGTGGTTAGTCCTGACCTGGTTTAGCTAGTGCTAACCCTATATGTCTGACCTGACCCAATTGGTTTGTTCTGACCCTGTTTAGTGCATTGGACCAGTGCCACTGGTCCAGTTTTGTTGACCAATCAAGGCAACTTCATTTGCCCTGACATAGTTTTGTCCCATAGTTTAATCAGCCCTGCCCAATATGATCTAGCTTAACAGGGCAGTTTCATCTGCCTAAGCATAAGCAAAACTTTCATCTCCTGTGACCCAGTTTCGGCTGGTCCGACCTGACCCAAATTCAGTCTCAACAGTCCTGACCTTGTTGACCTCCTCTTGACTGGCTACTCGACTGAGGTGCTGAGCCAGAAAGTGGAACGTTTCAAAGTTTATTTCTGGCAGTTCATGCAGCAGTTTCTTGAGTTTGAGCATACGTCGTGTGGAATCATCCAGCCGATTGGCATCAATCACAGCATCATACAGCTCTACAATAAAAATCCACTCCAAGCTATCAGGTAACTAGCATCGCAGTGGTGTTACACACATAAAGTGGTAACTGGTAAGTATGTACGTAAGTATGTACATACATATACACATACATCAGTGAATAAATTTCTAGTATGTACTTTAAACAGTAACATGTTTCACTTAACACTTCAATGACGAGAGTGTAGTAGATTGTGGTAAAAGTGACGGCAAAACAATGCAGCTTGTCGTTAAAGTGCTAAACATGTACCTATTAACGGCTCCGGGTGAAACTCTCTACTCACCATCAGTTATCAGTGAATCAGGGAGCTTCCGGAAGAAGAGCTTGAGTAGACTGCTGACGAGATTAACATCCTGCCACTTCTCACTGTCCAGGCACAGACCGATCGGATCCTACACACACACATCAAACCACGTCTAACACAACAACAAGAAATAGATCTTCTCAATGCTCTTAACTCTTGACATAAAATTCAATTCAATTCTTTTATTGAAGCCATTAAAGTGAAACAAAGGTAACATGATTAAAAGGTAAGTCATGATTAAAAGGTAAAGTTATCACATTCCCATTTGTCGTACAATCACAAGAACTGACAGTCCTACACAAAGTCTATATGAACTCCACTTTAGATCACATAAGTGCCCTACTTTCTGGGACATGGCAGCCAATTGTTTAGAGCGCTCGCCTTGTAATACGGAGAGTACGGGTTCGAGCCTCCTCCCCTGAAAGCAAATCCTTCACTAACAAATAACAATTGCTTATTAATGCAATCAATTGATGCTTGATCATTAGAAAGAGACGAGACCGACGTTTAGACCTGAATAACATCAAAGACTCGATAGAACAAACTCAATTTCACAGCGAATTACATCACACTAGATTTAGCGCTACTCTGAGTAGTGATCTTGAAGGGTTGCTGTATAAATTCTAATTGATTGATTGGGTGAGTAGTGTGCGATGTTTGTAATCTGACAACTTTGAGTTCCCGCCCGCTGATCAGAGTCTGTGTGAAAACCGCGGACGAGCGCCATCTGTTGGTGCAATTCACATGGAAATCGAAACAGACGAACCTTAGTCATTTCTTCGATGAGCAGATTGATGGCACCCGTATTTCCCGGGACCCGATAGATGCCTTGGTTCGTCAGGCCCTTCTCTTCAACAATTCGTGTACAGACGGACACAAGCAAAGGCACAAGCTGAAACAGATCCAATCAACGTTTACTGACCAACAACTCAAAGAGAAATGTAAAATGATTCACAACCAAGACAGTATGTAATGGTAATAATAAAAATAATAATAAAAATAATACGGGTTCAATCCTCCTCCCCAAGACAGTTACTATGTAGGGGCCCTCAAGCAAGTCGTTTGATGCTTGGTCATCAGATAATGGTGCATAATAAATTTATGTGTAATAATAATAATAATAATAACAATAATAATAATAGCAATAATAATAATATTAAATAAGAATCAAAATAATAAGAAATAATAATAGCATAACAATAATAATATTATAATAATAAAATTAATAATAATAATAAAAAATAATAATAATATAATAATAATAATAATAATAATAATAACTTTTTCATTCCTAACATAACTTTTTTCTTGAGGCATTACTTATACCTCATGTACAAAAGAGTAATAATAAAAATAATAATGATAATAATAATAATAATTATAACAATAATATATTAAACATAATAATAATAACAATAATACTAAAAATAATAATAATAATAATAACAATACAACGCTTCAACGAAGTGGATTTCAGTGGCGCTTTCATTAAACCCTTAAGAAAAGAGGTAGCCATTCCAGAATACACCATAAAAAACAATAATAATAATATTAAAAATAATAACAATAAAAATAATAATAAAAATAATACTGAAAGTGTACGCAAGAAAGTGTACCCAGTGTCAGTACACTGAGGCAGCTCAACCGTCTCAAACTAGCAATTGTTGGATTAGACAAATGCATGCTATGAACGAACCGCACTGCCTCACACACACACAACAAGATCCCATTAGGATATAATTAAAACAAAAAATGCCACACAAACAAAACCATAAGCAAGCAGAAAAGTCACTAATTCGTCTCTCTCTGTCTCTTTCTCTCTATTAACTGTAAACAACTGTAATTGAAATCATAAATTTATATAGTGCCACTTCAACCGAAACAAATGACAGGCGATCATGACAACTAACAACAAGACGACTGATGTAGATGTAGTCGTGACCTACTTCATTGAAAGGCGATGATGAACAGAATTCCAGAGGCACTCCTATGACTCCCAGAGTCTCCGTGTGAGCGGCCACGTCGGCCGCCGTCAGAATTGGGCCCGATCCGTAGCGCAGTATCGTCCGCGCCATCTTACCCCTCCACGTCTGCTTATGCTTCGGCGATTCACCCGTGTCTGCAACAAGAAAGACACAACATACGCATTGAAATCTTCAGATTATTTCCTCAAAAGATTTGCCTTCAATCACCAAAATTACTGGGTTCTTGATAGCAGTACCTCTGTTTTATTTTCAGCTTTAAAACAACAATCTCTGAGACGTGACAATGCCTGGTCTAACAAAGTAATTGAACAAAATTTTATATATTTACAATGTATTAGATAATGGCATGTCCATTTGTTTTGCTACCAATAAATTAATATAATAATAATACAGTATGGATTTGAACCCCCAGCCTCTCGGTTGACATTCCAGCTAATCACTAGACTAGTTGGCATAAACTACAGACCGGTCCTTTCTGTCGATTTCTTTGGTCTCGCTCCGGGTGAGCGTGTCCCGTGACTCTTTGACCCCAGCGACCATCCACCCTTCTTGTTTTTAAAACTTCGATCAGAAGACGATGTCGTCGAAGTCGTCTTTCCTCCAATGTCAAAGAGCACAGGACACTTCTGGAGGTCAGTTTTCTGCACAGAAATCCAACAATACATTGCATCTGACAATAAGGTAAACAATGTGCTTGTTTAACCCTTTGACTACAAGATGGATTAGTTTTCCATGCATTTTAGTACACACTCTTCATTAAAGTGTTAAGAATCTCACAAAGATGCTTACTTTGTTTTATCGTACTTTGCTTGCCCAGTAAGGTGTGTTTGGGTTAAATAAGAGGTTTCTTTTTCCCTGAAAGCGCCTCTGAATAATCTATGCTGCAAGAGGCGCTCTATAAATTTTTAGATACAATACGAAAAATGAAAATTTTAATAATAAATTCCAACTTCTAAAGCACCGTTTGTATTGCATTGGATGTATGCATCTATCTATGTATGTATGTATGCATGTATGATGTATGTATGTATATTTTGTATGTAAGCATGTATATAAGTATATACGTATGTATGGATCTGGTGAGCAAGTACCTTTGTTTCGGAGAGCAGCCCTTCAGCTGATGGCTCAGTCGAAAGCTCAGCAGTGGGTGGATCACTTTTGCTTTCAAACATCTTTGGAGCCTGTAGGTGAAAACAATAGTACATTTTTTAATTACAGGACAATTTTGTTGTCAAAATAGAAAGACATACACACACAGACGCACAGATAGACAGACACACAGAGACAGGAGTTACAGTAATACAGTAGCATAGCCAGGAAACAATTTCGGTGGTTTTCCATTGGACACAGACACAAAAGTAAAGTTTTTTGTATTTCGTGTATACATTTTGGGGGGCTTGAACCCATAAAACCCCCCAAATACACCCATGGGTACTTACATTGTCACCAAAGAACGTCCGAAGTTTCTCCAGATTGCCACTTTTGGCCTGTGAAGAAGGTCTGCAAAGGCAATGTCAGCAATTCAACTTAACATCCAAAATCGATATTAAAACCATCACTGACATCATAATCAGCACCACTGTCTAACAACAAAGCATCAGTCGATGGCACTGAACAACTGGGCGTGAAGGACTTACTCAAGTGACTGTCTCTGAGGAGGAGGATTGAACCCGTACTCTCCACATTACAAGGCTAGCACTCTAACCAATTGGCTATGATGTCCCACATTTCAGAGCCTCACTCGACACTTTTGTGTCCATAGTTCAACTGACAAAAAAAAAAAAAAACTGACAAAACTTTTATTCCCAAAACAACAACAGCATACAACAGTTCCAATAATACATAGTACATTTCAGTGCACTGTCTAGGGAATAGGGGAGACCCAAAAGGGGCAGAAGCCCCGCTTAATTAGGGACACCCCATTAACTAGATTCGATGATGGCTGATTAGTCAGTTGTTAACTAGCCGATAACATTGAACTTTCAGAAACAGAAGAATAAAATGTAAGCTTCACAATCAAACAATTCCAAATAAGACATCGTCAATCTTTCAACCTTGATTTAAGTAAATCCTCCACAACTTCTTAAACTGGGTAAGCGTAGGTGCATTCTGTATACTACGTGGTACAGCATTCCAAGTTTTCGGACCGTTACAGCAAATGGAAAATCTACGATAATTTGTTCGTGCATATGGCACACATAGACCACCAGATGATCTTGTGTAGTAACCATGCATGTCTACTACTTTAATAAAATAATTTAAACATGATTCAGGTAACAAGTTATTGCTAAATTTATACATGAATTTACCAACTAGATAGCGGTTCATGTTCTCAAAGTTCATAATATTATATTCGCGGTATCTAGATGCTGTATGGGCATAATAGTGATCTCTAGCAATTACTCTAATTGCTTTTTTCTGTAAGAACACAAGACATTTTAACCTATCAGAATAATTTGAGGCCCAGACAATGTTTCCATAATCAAAATAGGGGTTAATTAAGGTATAATATAAGTTCTTGCGAACATGAACCGGGATTAGGTGAGATATTCTCTTTAGTATGCCAAGGTTTCTAGCAATCTTGCCTGCAATAATATTAATGTGTTCAGTCCAGGTCAAACATTCATCAATACAGACTCCAAGGAATTTAGTAGAGTGGGTTTGGGAAAGTGCAATTCCATCAATTGACAAGTCTGGTCGAAAATCTGGTATTCGTTTTTGTGTAGAGTGAAATATTATAAAACATGATTTTTTAATGTTAAGTGAAAGTCTATTGGTCCTAAACCATTCTGCTAGAATATTTAACTCGCAGTTTATTATTTCAATGAGCATAGGCAAAGAATCATGTGAACAGAAGGCATTCGTGTCGTCAGCAAACAAGATAAATTTAAGCACCGAAGAAGCATTGGGAAGATCATTTATGTACAGTAAGAACAGCATAGGACCAAGATTAGAACCCTGGGGGACACCAACTTTTATAGGTTTACGAGAAGATAGGGCACCATTACAAAGCACCTGTTGATGCCTATTCTCCAAGTAACTTTTAAACCAGAGATGAGGTGTACCCCTTATCCCATAATTTTCAAGCTTACTTAATAAGATATTATGATCCACCGTATCGAACGCCTTCGCTAGATCGAGGAATATACCAATAGAATATTTATTGGTGTCTATTGCCTTGGAGATGAGGTCTTGCATATTAATTAGAGACATTTCCGTCGAATGACCTGAACGAAATCCATGCTGAAGGGGGTATAATATATGCATGTTATTTATGTAATGATTTAATCTTTCACACATAGCCTTCTCTAGAATTTTGCCAAAATAGGGTAAGATTGATATGGGTCGATAATTAGACATTTCCTGCTTGTCTCCTTGTTTAAAAACTGGTGTTATTTTTGCAATTTTTAGATCGGGAGGAACAACACCTGTATTGAAAGAGCAGTTGATAATATCTGAAAGAACATTTGCAACAGAGCCAATAGTACTTCTTGCCACCAGTGGGTCTATATCATCAGGTCCCATACTACGAGTATATTTCATAGACCTGGCTATAGTAGCAATTTCATTAGCATTAGTTGGAAGAAGTGCAAAAGATCCTGGAAGTGGAGGGTTCATAAATTCTTTAACAGTCTTAGCACCTATGGGTATTTTATCTGCAAGGGTTTGTCCAATTCCTGAAAAAAACCCATTAAATGCATGTGCAATTCTTGTTGGTTCATTGGTTTCTACTCCATTAATTTTTAAAGTGTCAATAATAGTGCTTTTAGGTTGGCCGCTAATTAATGATTTTATGATACCCCAGGTTCTTTTTAGATTCTGATTATGTTTAAGAAATTCCTCTGTATAGTATAACCTTTCTGCACGGATCCTAACTTGTTTAAATCTATTTCGATATATTTTATATTTTTCCTTATTACTATTCGTAGGAGACTTTATATATTTTAAATATAATTTATCCTTTTTTTACAGGATTTCAGGAGCCCTTTAGTCATCCATGGCTTGTGGGGAGTGTCTCTTCGGGATCGCTGGCTACTTGCCACTAGGAAAGCTTTGTCATAATGCTTGTTATATATGGATATAAACATATCATATGCAAGAACAGCGTTATTATTACAGGTGGCTTCTCTTACTGGGCCCCAATCAGTTTCATCCAGAGATTTAGCAAATTGATCCAATAGCTGGTCGTTTATAACTCTATAGGAGGTAGCTGTTTTCCAAAATTTGGGGGGTATTTTATTCCCAAACCATAGCATAATTGGCAAGTGATCAGATATATCATTTATTAGGATTAAAGGGTCAACGACTTCTTGCCAAAAGTTAGTATAAATATTATCTATGAGAGTAGATGAAAAATCCGTAATTCTTGTGGGACGATCAATCATGGGAATAAAATGTGATGCTGTCATAATATTCAGAAAGTCCTGAGTGGGTGTATGCTCACTAAGTTTCAGCAAATCCAAATTAAAATCTCCAAGTAGTATCACTTTTTTGCTACCCTTAGTTATTTCAGGGAGTAACAGGTTCAATTCATTATTAAATGCATTGACAGGCTGTCCACATGGTCGGTAGATTACTCCTATTACAAGAACCAGACCTTTTGGTTGTGCTACAGTAATGAATAGACCTTCATATGCTGTATTAGAAGCTGAAGTGGCAATTTCCAAATTTTGGAAGGTAATGTCCTCTTTTACAAGAAGTGCAACTCCACCCCCTGCACGCCCAATTCTAGATTTAGTTATGGTCTTGTAACCAGGTAAAAATAACATTTGCTCTGTATCCTTATTCAGCCATGTTTCAGTTATCGCTATTATATCTACTGGAGCTTGGGTTATCAGCAACTGCAATTCAGATAGTTTAGATGCAATACTTCTGGAATTCACATGTAAGATTGCAAACAGATCTTTATGCATATGAAATTTGCTAGTTAGCAATGCAGGAGGAACATACAGTGCGTGTTCAGGGGTGTCATTAAAAAAGTTCATATCTGGATCTAGTTCATCATTATTGAGAAGAGATCTTTGGTCCGATGTGTCCAAAGCAAGATTCAGTTTCGGTAGGCAATTTAAGAAATCAGCTCTAAAAGATTCTGGAAGAGGGTCACGTAATACTTCTAAAAATTCTCCCTGATCTATAATGTGGTTAAATGGAAAAATTTCTGTAATACAATTGGGACAGTACCAATGGTTTGTCTGAACAATCCCTTGTAGGTCACAAATAGAGGATTTATAGTGAATGCATTCTTTGTTAGATACACATTTCATTTGCATATGTATTGTTCTAACATCTAGCTTACATATACAACATTTAATACCAAGTTCATGTTCAGCTTCATAGTTCATTAGTTGGATGTTTTGGAACAGTCCAACAGAATAGTCAATAAACAGTCATACAAAAACTAGGACCAATCTCAAAGATTGGTACACAATGTTTGGTGATGCCTACTCAGCACCATTAAAAAATTACTTCATTATACCGTTAAATAAATTAAAGTAAACATATGAAAAAAAAAAAAAAAAAAAAGGAAACAGACAATGTGACGGCCATGTCAACCAATCAGGCCAGAGAAAAAGAACAATTCATATAACTGTTAGCAAAGTTGCAGCATTTTAACTTCAACAGGATACCTGAACCATAAACCTGTCAGAAATGGATGACACTAGCATCGAAAATTTCACAACTTCCACAGCCCCATACTTTTTCAGTTGTCCAAAGCCATCATTTTAAATTTTATGGCAGCACTCTGCAGCAGCTGAAGAAA
>JACEVL010002696.1:5000-20780 GCA_020284085.1 Aporrectodea caliginosa
ATATGAATATATGTATGTATATATGCATATTTACATATAAATTATAACTGCATATATTTACAACTAAATATAATTATTACAAAATGACTAAATAAATCATCAAATAAATAAATAAATAATGAAGTATAGTAACGGGTAAGTAGCGGAACAACTTGTCTTGTATCGTGTCTCTTGATATGATGTTAAGAATAGTGTTTTGAAGATATTCTAATTCGGCAACATACGGTTTCGGTGAAACCCTGTTTCTTCTCTGCTGAGTTTCAGTTGTTAAATTTATCATTTCGGCGAGATTTCACTTGTTTCTGTCCTGTTTCGGTAATAATTCGGCAATCCAATCAGACCGTTTCGGCTCGTATACCAGTCTTAGGAGCTCTCAGACCGGATAATTTATAGAGGTTGAGTCGGTCTGTTGACGTCACTACCGGTCTGGATTAGAATATCGATCAGATCGAGTAGTTCGTTTTCCGTCGCCAGGTGGAGTGGCGTCACTCCCTGAACCCCCCTCACGGTCATCGGGGCATTTACCTGAGCGCCAGCTTTAAGTAGTGCCACAACAACCTGTGCGTGACCTCGCTGAGTCGCAAGGTGAAGGGCCGTGACCCCGCGACTGTCGTCAAGGTCGGCCACCGCGTGGATGTTGGACCCGGCTCGAAGCAGGCGCTCGACGAGGTCGACGTGGCCCTGCTGGGAAGCCAGTGCAAGGCACGTGATTCCGCCTGGACCAGTCTGGTCGACGCTTGCGCCTGAGGTCAGAAGGACTTCCGCTAGGGCGTCGTAGCCGTTCCAGGAGGCGTAGTGAAGTCCAGACCACCCGACCTGGAAGAGAGCGAGGTCTGTTGTTAGGTAAGGTCATGGCAGAAGAGGTAGGAGAAGGCTGATTGGGTAACTTGATTACAAGTGTAAGTTGATGAGTGAGGGAAGTAAATCGGGTAGGTTATCTGATATGGGGGTTGAACATTTCATATCACCACTATCACCACCATCATCGTAATCATCATCACCTTCATAATCATCAACACCACTACCACAATTTATCATCATCATCATCATCATCATCATCATCATCATCATCATCATCATCATCATCATCATCATCATCATCATCATCATCATCATCATCATCATCATCACCATCATCATCAGCAACAACAACAAATTCATATTCATATTCGTATTCATATTCATATTCATGTTCATAATCATTACCATCATCATCACCACCACCACGACCACCACCACCATTATCATCATCATCTTCAGAATCATCATCACCATCATCACCATGACAATAAATGGCTTACTCACTTACCTACTATGCGTTTCCTAATCGTCTTATCATTAGTCATCATCGTAGTCATCATCACATCAGGATATTCATCATTATTATCAGATTCATCATCGTAGCAGTAGTAGTCATCATCATCATCATCATCATCATCATCATCATCATCATCATCATCATCATCATCATCATCATCATCATCATCATCACTGTCTCTGCCTGACCTGGTCGACTGCATTGACGTCAGCGCCACGTGACACCAGATGGCCGACTTCAGTTGCGTCATTCTCTTTTATCGCCCGGAACCATTTCGGTGCAATGCGATGCACAACGGAAGTGGACTGAAGAGCACCAGCTGCAGATGACACGGCTTCCGGTTCCTGAAAATGTTTTGATGTACCGTTACATGGACGACTTAAGGAAACCCCTATGGAAAGTTTTTCTTGTATGTGGCGCAATAGAAGTTTGCAATTACATTTAGAATTTTATAATGATGATGAAAATGCAACGACTTAGGATATAGAACGAGAACTGGAAGAAGAAGAGGAAGGATAAATAGTAGGAGATGGAGAAGAAGGATAAGGAGGAGAAAGAGAAGGAGGAGGAGTAGGAGGAGAAGGAGGAGGAGGAGAGTAGGAGGAGAAGGAGGAGGAGGTGGAGGAGAAGAAGAAGATGATGATGATTATGCCGATTAAGAGGAAAGGGAAGAGGAAGTGGAAGGGTAGGGGGAGGAGGGAAAGGAAAGGGATTAGAGGAATAAAAGAAAGAGAAGCATTTTGAGTGAAGTATTTACTCAAGGTCCATACTTCTCGAACCGGTATACTTCTTCTTCTCTTTCTTCTCCCATTTCTCCTCCTTCTTCTCGTCCTCGTTCTCCTACTACCCTCTCCTCCTACTCTTCCTCTCCCTCCTTCTCCTCCTCTTCTTCTCTTTCTTTCTCCTCTTTCTTCTCCTCCTCCTCCTCTCCTCCTCCTCCTCTCCTCCTCCTCTTCTTTTCCTTTTTCTCCTCTTTCTTCTCCTCCTCCTTCTCTCCTCCTCTTCCTCCTCCATCATCTTCTTATAGTTGCAGAATTCGAAAAACCATGAAGTTACCCTGTGGAGCTGTATAGTGTATACGACACAATGTACTCGATCCACCAGAACTATTTTCCTCTGACATACTGCGGCTGTTCATTGTCTCCTATCGTTTCGAAGATCTTTCCCAACTGTTCCACAAAGCGCGTCACCCATCCCCTTTTATACCCTCCCTTCACCATCGATTCCCTACCCCATTACTCCGCCCCATTTAATAACCATCGTCATCAATCTCATTACGTCAGCTTCCCGCGGGAACGAGCGGGCGCCCTCTTACGAGCAGGTGCGACCGCGCGTGCTTTGCCGCCCCTCGGAGAGCTTTCCCAAGGGCGTGCCACCCGCTCAGCCACCCGTCCGACTGGCCTAGAATCGTCTTCTCACGGCTACCAGTGACCTCCTGGTAGACGCCTGGCTTCCGTTGATGGAGCCGCTTTGCCGTCGCAGCGAATACTTTGAGAGTGGCGAACAGTGCACTGTGTGTATAATACTATAGCACGGAAAAATTATAATTGGACAGAAAAGGATTATGACAAGTCCCAATTTGTCATAAATAATACACCATGTACGTGTTTCTCTCTGTCTCTGTCTCTGACTCTGTCTGTCTCTGTCTCTGTCTCTATCTATCTGTCTGTCTGTCTGTCTGTCTGTCTGTCTCTGTCTGTCTCTGTCTGTCTGTCTGTCTGTCTGTCTGTCTCTCTCTCTCTCTCTCTCTCTCTCTCTCTCTGTCTCTCTCTCTGTCTCTCTGTATCTCTCTCTGTTCTCTGTCTCTGATCTCTATGCTGATCTCTCTCTCTCTCTGTCTGTCTGTCTGTCTGTCTGTTCGTCTGTCTGTCTCTGTCTGTCTGTCTGTCTGTCTGTCTGTCTGTCTCTTGTCTCTCTCTCTGTCTCTCTCTGTCTCTCTCTCTGTCTCTCTCTGTCTCTCTCTGTGTCTCTGTCTCTGTCTCTGATCTGTCTCTATCTCTCTCTCTCTCTCTCTCTCTCTCTGTTTATGTTTGTGTGTATGTGTGTTGTGTGCGCGCGCGTGTGCGTGTAGCGTGGTAAAATTACTAATTAGATATTTATTTAGCGGCAACTTCTGAATTATTTAATTAACAAATAGCAGTATGAATGCGACATTGAGTCTACAAGAAACTTTTATAAATCCATTCAACTTCCTGTTTCTCTGGACATCAAATTAGGGACACACAAATGAAATCTGATGTTTAAATTACCAGGCTAAGAATGGGAAGAGTCCTTTTCAATGCCATGCTGAAAATAATGGGCAAAGTTTGGCAGAGCTGGTACAGAATGGCAAGTAATAGATAATATTTATAGATCACAGTTTAATTGAATGTAAAAAACAAGAACTTACAAAAATATTACACAAAAAAAGTTTCAATAAAAAAATTGAATATACAGCACGTGTATATTATCTATCCAAAGTTTATATCACGAAGCAAACAAATTAATAAGTAAAATTACAAATATAGTAAAACTTTGTAAATGGTACGCAAAACCCAGTAATTATAATCATAGAGAGGAATGTGTTGCACACGTCCGCCTATTGCGTGTATGAGTGCTGAGGACCAATACCTCTGAGCTGTCATTAAGCCATACATAGGGATGGTGAGAACGGTTCCAAATTATTATACACCTCTTTTAAGTCTGATATTTGCGCTATAAATTCAAGGAAAGCTGTTTCGCGATAAGTTATTTGAAAATTTTAAGAACTGTCTAAAATATTTACACACCTCTTTTAAGTGTGACATTCTGTTCTGTTCTCAGCCATCCTCGTTTCGAGGGTCGGCCGCATCATGAATAATATTCCTCCAGCGTCTCCTGTCTTCCGTCAGTCTTATCAATTCCTCCATTGTCAATCCAGTCCATTCCTTTATGTTGCTCAACCAGTTTGTTCTCGGTCTTCCTCTTTTCCGATTTCCCGGCATTGTGCCCTGCATGATGTCTTTCTCCAAGCATATTCCCTCTCTTCTCATGATGTGTCCGAAGTAACTAAGTTTTCTTTCTCTTACCGTCTTCAGGAGACTCCTCTCCACTCCTGCTTCCTCCAGCACCCATTCATTTTTCCGCATTTCCGTCCAAGATATATTCATGATCAATCTCAGACACTTCATCTCGAATGCCTCTATTCTTCTCTCCTCCTCCTTCCTCAGTGTCCAACTTTCACAACCATATATAGCCACCGGCCAAACCAGTGCTCTCCATAACTTTATCTTTGTTGTTGTTGTTATGTCATGGCTCTTCCATATCTTTTTAAGGTCTGTAGCCACTGCATACCCCTTTGCCAATCGTACTCGGATCTCTGCACCGCAATCACTGTCTTCGTTGATCGTTGAACCCAAATATGTAAATCTGTCCACCTGCTCCAGTTCCTCCTGATTAATCCTGACTGTACATTTGGTTTCCGTTGTTGTCATAACCTTCGTCTTTCCTATATTAATCTGCATTCCATATTTCTTTCCTATCCTGTCCAGTCTGTCTATCAACATTTGCAATTCTTCTTCCGAGCTTGTTAGTAGTACGATGTCATCGGCGTATTGTAGGTTTGTCAGCCTTCTTCCTCCTACCTGGACTCCTCCATCATACCCTTCTAACGCTTCTCTCATCACTCTTTCCGCTAAGATGTTGAACAAGCTTGGTGACAAAACGCATCCCTGTCTCACTCCGCGTCTAACTCTGAATTCCTTCGATAGAGTTCCTGCCACTTTGACTCTTGCTTTTTGTTTCCTATACAGCTTTGTTAACAAATTTATTATATGCCCTGGGAACCCCATTTCAATCATTGTCGTCCAAAGCGTTTCATGAGCTATTGAGTCGAAAGCTTTTTTGAAATCTACGAAGCACATGAAAAGGGGTTGTTGATGTTCGTTTGCTTTTTGCATAATAATTCGCAGGTTCGTGATCTGATCCCTAGTACCTCTGGCCTTCCTAAAACCGGCCTGTTCCTCTGCCACCTCCGACTCCGTCTGGTTCCTTATTCTCTCCAGAATAATCCTTAAGATAATTTTGCTTGCATGCGCAACCAGAGCCACAGTTCTGTGGTTCGAACATTGTCTAGCATCTCCTTTCTTTGGTATAGGAACAAAAATAGACTCTGTCCAATCGTCTGGCCATTCCCCATCCTCCCATAACGCTGTGCAGATGTAATGCATTTTTTCTAAAATCTTCTCTCCCCCGTATTTAAACAGCTCTGCCGGCACTCCGTCAGGACCTGCCGTTTTGCCGCTAGCAATCTGTCTTATTGCTCTTACCACCTCTGATCTTAAGGGCGGTGGCTCTCGTTCGTATCCCGTTATGTGTTCCCTGCCTTCTATATCATTGTATAACTCTTCACAGTATTGCTTCCATCTTTCAGCTATACCTTCCTTATCGGATATAAACTCTCCGTTTTCAGCTTGTACCGATTGTAGTTTAGGTTGAAATTTGTTCGTTATGGATTTGACTGCTCTATATAAGTATCTGCTGTTGCCCCTCTTATTCTCTTCTTCAACCTTTCCACACATATCCTCTATTTGCTTTTGTTTATCCCTCCTTAAAAGTCTTTGTACTTCTGCTTTCCTTTCTTTATATTCCTCTCTATCTCTCTGCTTCGCTTCTCGCTTCTTTATAATGAGATTGTGTGTTTCTTCAGTAATCCAGGGTTTCCCCTTGTCTTTCTTCTTGTATCCCACAATTTCTTCCGCTGCTGTAAGTAGAACCTTTTTTGTTTCTTTCCATACTTCATTTGGTGATCTTTCCTCTGCCACCCCTTCTAAAGCATTGAATCTATTTGTTACTTCCACTTCGTAGGCGAGGCCTTTATACCCTTGAAGTTCCTCAACGTTCAGCCTTTTTATTACCTCTTCTTTCTTTTGCCTTCCTAGTCTTATCTTCAACGATGCCACCAGCAAATTGTGATCCGTATCACAGTCGGCCCCTGGGTAAGTCCTACAGTTACTAATACATGTCCTCCACTTCCGCTGTATTCCGATGTAATCAATCTGATTCTTTGTTGCCCCATCTGGAGATGTCCAGGTACTCAGTCTCCTCGGGTGTTGTTTGAACCATGTGTTAGCCAATGTCAACTCCTGTTCCATACAGAAGTCAATCAACCTTTCCCCTCTGCTGTTTATCTGACCGAGTCCTTCTTTTCCAGTCACTGGTGGTATGCTCATATCCCCCACTTTAGCGTTGAAATCCCCCATTAGTAATGTGATGTCCCTTTTCGGAATGCTTTTTACTGTCCCTTCCAGTTTCTGGTAGAACTCCTCTATTACGTCCTCTTCTTTATCCGCTGTTGGTGCATACACCTGAATCAAACTGATGCACTTTGGTTTTGCCTTTACCCTTATCACCAAAATCCTGCTATTCACTGCCTCATATCCTACTATGGCCGTAGTGTTCCTCTTGTGTATCCATACTCCCACTCCTCCGTGCCCCTGATTCTCTTCTCCTGAGTATACTATCATATGTCCCTCCGCCGTGATGAAGTGTCCTCTTCCAGCCCATCTTACCTCCGCCAATCCACATATATCCATCCTCAATCTCTCCATTTCTCTACCCAACACGTGTGTTTTTCCTAGTTGTAACATACTCCTGACGTTCCATGTGCCCACTCTCAGCCTCTTCCTAAGTTGTATTGCTGTCGTGTCTATACTTCCATGAATCCCTTCCGCTATTGTCTTGGCCGTTGTTCCTGCTCTTCCTGTTCCCGTTGCTGCTGTTACTCCCGCTGCCGATTCTGTTGACATTCTTATAAATAATAGCAGAACGAGCAGTTGCACATTCCTTATGATTAAAATACCAATAAACACAAAATATGTGTGATTAATGGTCATTTCATTATTTCATTGCATTTTCTAATGATATTACATTGTTTCATAGGAAAATGTTTAATGAAATGTTTAATTAAGTATTCTGTCATGTAAATAATTGTTAACATGCATTCTTGTAAATAGATGTATGTTAAAATAAAATGTGTATATAATACATGTATATTATATATATTACACATCTGTGCTGAATTTCTGTTTGCAAATAGCATTACATGTTATTTTAGAAAACTTAAAGAAGTACTGTTAATAACTTTGTAAACATATTTGAAAAGAGCTAAAATAGCCAAAAAAGAGCTGATATAGCCAAAAAAAGAGCTGATATAGCCAAAAAGAGCTGAAATAGCCACCAAAAAAAAAAACAAAAGGAGAAAAAGGAAAAAAAAAAGGAAAAAAGATGTTAAAAAAGAATTACAATAAAAAGAGCCAATGGGCCAAACATAACGGAGATACAATACTTTAATATGTATCAAATCAAATAATATGTATCTATCAAATATTGTTAATATTGTTAATAAGATTGAGGAGAAAACAGTTATTAACATTATACAGAAATGATCTTAATCCGTCAGAAACTTTAAATACGTCTACATCTTATCAGAAACGGAATCAAAGCCAAGAAAAGAAAAAGAAAACTGTTGATAGAAATTATATGAAAATGAACTTAAATCGTCAGAAACTTTAAATACGTCAGCATCTTATCAGAAACGGAATCAAAGAAGAGAAAGGAGAAAGAACATTTGTGAGAACATTACACGAAAATGAACGGAAATACATCAACAACTTTAAAGACGTCAACAGCCTTTGTAGCTATAGGATGTCGTTAAATATTGGATTAATAATAATAAGTTGCGGAATATTTATTGAATCTGGTTCTAGGACGATTGGTCATAGGGCCTACCGGTCATAGGTCCTATCGGCGATGGGACTATCGAAGGCTATCGAAGGCTAAAACAAAGAAGTTTTTAAAACATGTAAACTATTTTCTTGATTGGCACTGATTGAATTTGACTGAAAACGATCAATGTCCCTAATAATTGATGCCTTTCATACTTGAGTTACATACGGGTAAAACGTGTGCTATTTCGACCAAACGTTCTTTCAGTTCTTTGAAGTGAGTTGATCCCTGTAAGTATTACCCTAATAAGTGTCTTGATTGGCACTAATTGTATTTGTCTAAAAACGATGTATGCCTCGGTGCGTTAAGCTTAATAGCCTGTAACTAAGAATGTCCATAACTAACGACTAAAACGAATTATGTCGGTTTATTAGCGGCATATGACCAATCGTCCTATGACCAATCGTCCGTATGACCAATCGTCCTAATGGCCAATCGTCCTATGACCAATCATCCTATGACCAATCGTCCTATGACCAATCGTCCGGATACCATTGAATCCAAGTTACAAGAACTGTTCAAAGTAAGACACCTCTTTCAAGTGTGGTATTCGCCCCATAAGTAAATGTAGACGAGCGGTCCTTTATAATTGTTGCTTCCATAAGAGTACCTGATTGCAGTTTGATGTGTTACAGTTATACCATCTGAACGATGAGAAATGTTCAAAATAAATTCTGCCGACGTCAACGACCTCTGTTGCCATAAGATGTCGCTAAACTTTGCATGCATCCATCAACCTCTGCAAGCTTAAACTGGGTTAAGTGTGAATCTGACGAATTACTTGCATCTAATTCGTATAATATGAAAACTTGTCAAATAATAACTTGAAATAACTTGTAAGTCTAATAGTATGGATCTGTATATTGTGTAATTGGCTAAATCTATGATCCTAACTGATCAATGCATGTAAAGAGAATTGTTGTTTTAGTTTCATATATGTTAAACCCCTGCAAATATCTGTTATTCTTGATTGCAGATAGTTTGTTGCAAATGATTCATAAGTGAGAACGCATATCTTTCAGAGTAATTTAAACTTCAAATTTCCTTAGTGTGTCTAAACTTGACCGTTAATAATTCTTTTCAGTTACCATAAAGGTTCTTTTCAGTTATCACAAGGTTCTTTAACAGTCAAGTTTAGAGTCCGCTGAAAGATACTCTTTCTAACCAATGAATCGTTTGCAACACGCTATCAGTCTGCACTCAAGAACATGAACTGAAAATTTTTAAGCCGTCTATGGCCACAGCAGCCAAAAGGTGTCGGAAAACTTCGTTGAATTAGTCACTGAATGAGAGTATAATAATACGTAGCCTTATGGTTCAAGCGCCAACCTTGTAACGTGAAGAGTAAGAATTCGAGGCTCGAACCTACTCAGTCCTACTCCCCTGAGACGGTTACTGTATAGGGACCTTGAGCAAGTCATCGATTGGTATTTGGTCATTACATGGTAATGGTAGTTGCAAATTTATATAGGGCCACTTCAAGAGAGGCTAGTCAGAGGCGATCCTGATCTAACACAACAAAACCATGATCAAACAGAATGGTATTCAAGCATTTGCGGAAAATAAGCAAAGGGAGGCTGAGGAGATGATGTCGCAGGTTCTTAGGCAGCTTAGATTGGATTGGATTGTGCTGTCAGTTCATAGAACTCTAGCGACCATCATGATCAAGCCTCTCCATTTCCTTCTGTCCGCCGTCGCATCTCTCAGTTCTGCCAAATTCATTCCAGTTGTTTCCTGTATCTCGTCCAGTCGCACTCCGGCCTGGGAGTCTCACCATCTGCGACTACTACTTTGTTTGAATTAGCTTGATTCATAAAGGTTTTCTTGGCATGTTAACAAGGGTGGTTTGCCATTGCCTTCCCCTGGTTTTGCCTGCCGTGCCCGTTCGTTCTCCTACCCAATTAAGGGAGGGTACTAACAGTCTGCACCACATGAAGGTGGGCACGGAGGACTTTGGTTCATCAGCCCAGGTCGGTTCCGAATCTACGATCAGCGAATACGTCGATCCGATTTCCTCCCTGTGTTACGCTAAGCAAGCTAGGCAAGCCTAGAGTGACTGATGAACCTTTGCAGACTCTATAGTGGCAGCTTAGATAGTGGCGCTTAATAAATGCATAACAATAATATTAAAATAACTGATTACAATTACGATTTGAATCCGTTACCTGTTGTTGTGTAGTCGCTCCCTTCCCTGCTGAGGATGCGCTCGCTTTCGTCGTCTTAAAGGCATTGCGCAGAATTCCCCTCCGCCGCTGCGGGGCGCCACTGTCGCTCATTCGAAGCTACGCATCTAAGACAATGGTAGTGCACGGAAATTAAATAGTATTTAGACGATTATCATCATCATCATCATCATCATCATCATCATCATCATCATCATCATCATCATCATCATCATCATCATCATCATCATCATCATCCTCATCATCATCATCATCATCATCATAATCATCATCATCGTCGTCGTCATCACCATCATCATCATCATCATCATCATCATCATCATCATCACCACCACCATCATCATCATCATCATCATCATCACCATCATCATCATCATCATCATCATCATCATCATCATCATCATCATCATCATCATCTTCATCTTCATCACCACCACCACCACCACCACCACCACCACCACCACCACCACCACCATCATCATCATCATCATCATAATTATTACCCATTTATCAAGTGCCAGTATCTAATGACCAGGCATCTGAGTAATTGTACGTGATGGTCCCCACACAGTAACCATTTCATGGGAGGAGGCTCTAATCAATCGGTTACCCTGTCCCACAATACAATCACTAACACCGTAACATTAGTGCTCAACAGCTTCATGCGGTTGCAATGACGATAACGGCAATTTTAAATTGGTATGGCTAGCGATGGTTGGTCAGTAACTGTTGCTGTTAAAGACGTTTAGGGTCGACCGTGCGATTTAAACTACCGATTTAGAGAAAATAAGATATTTATAGCGTCAGAAAGAAGCAATTTAAAGGTGTCTGAGCGGAGCTGACCGTTCTAGTATTATAGTAGGCCTATCCATTGAAATAAAAGATTCAAAGATGCATTAACTGAACATAATAGAATTATTATCATTATTATCATTATTATTATTATTAGTATTATTATTATTATTATTATTATTATTATTATTATTATTATTATTATTATTATTATTATTATTATTATTATTATTATTATTATTATTATTATTATTATTATTATTATTATTATTATTTTTTATTATTAGTATCATCATCATCATCATCATCATTATCATCATCATCATCATCATCATCATCATCATCATCATCATCATCATCATCATCATCATCATCATCATCATCATCATCATCATCATCATCATCATCATCATCATCATCATCATTATTATTATTATTATTATTATTATTATTATTATTATTGTTATTATTTATATATTATTGTTATTATTATGTATTTGCCCAGCGCACTATTTAGTGACCATGACCAATCATTAATCAATGGTATTGAGTAATTGTGAACGGAGGACTTGCTCAAGGTCTTTACACAGAAACCAGGAAACTCACTGCGTTACAACTTACAAGGCGATCGCTCTAATTAATAGGCTATTATATTCCACCGAATACGTAATCTGCTAATTACCACTACCACTACTATAGCTTCTTCATTTTGTCTAAATTACTATTATTATCATTATCACTGTACTCACTTGTATTGTTGTTACTGTAATTTCTTCACTGCAATTGTGAAGCTCCTCTTAGACACCTCTAAATCGATTTCTGTGATGCAATATATTTATTATTTTATTTATTAGTAACTGCGTCGTCAATCAAGACGTTTGTAATTGCTTCGCAACGTTGGTTAAATTTGAGGAAAACGCTACAACTCCATCACTATCCTAACTCTGGCAATGCCAGTCCTAAGCTTGGAAAAAGGAGGAACGCGACGCTAATGATCTTTGTTATCACACAGTGTCGTTAAACTGAAACTACTACCTCTAACAGGTAACTCGGCCTGAATATCCTTTTAAGCGTAACTTTTATTATACCTAATTTAATGCATACCTAACAACAGGTTCCATAATAAATAAATCTGAGGCGTGAAACAGCATGCCCATTACCCTTTGACCGCCGTCTCGAGGAGGCTCGAACCCGTACTCTCTACGTTACTAGTCAAGCGCTCTAAAAAATAGACGTCCGGGTCCCACGACTCTTCGTTGAGTACTGGACATCCTCTAAAAGTTTGCAGTATCCATGTATCCGTCAGTTATAACCCGTTCAAATAATTCCTTTGTTTTTCGATTAATGGCATTATGCGATTGACGCAGTGTTTCGCTTACATCAACGGTGACATCCAACTTACGCCGCGACCTACATACACTGAGTTCCAAATGTGATTGGTTAGTTGCTGTTTAACGACACTGTGTCATAACAAAGATGATTAGCGTCGCCCTCCTCCTCTATTCAGGCTTGGGATTGGCACTGTTAGAGTAATGCAATAGAAAAGTTGAGTTACAAATTGTGTAAATATGAAAATTATATACTGTCATAAAAACTTATTTATGGGTGTCTACGAAAACCGTGCAGTAGCAGTCTCTGCTTAACGACTAGCTGTGTGATAACAAAGATGATTAGCGTCTCCCTACCCCCTCATTTAGGCTTAGGACTGGCACGCCCTGGCACTAGGGCACGGACGTTCAGTGGCGGAATTTTTCGGAATTAAATAGCATTAACATGGTTACATGATGAATAAATAATGCCACAAAAAGCGATTTAAAATTTTAAATGTGTCTAGTCAGAGTCTGGCAATTTTAGAGGGTCTTCAGAGCTTAAAGCCAGGACCGTTGATGTTAACCCCGTTATAAGTATTTCAACATTATATTATCTACAAGTGCATTCCCATATCCAGATTTCGAAGGCCTATAGGTACTGTGCAAGCGGCACAAACTGCCTGCAGTGGCGTAACCGTAATCGTAATCGTAATCGTAAATTTATATAGCGCCACTTCAAGAAATACTCCTCAGAGGCGCTCCCGACCTGACAACACCAAACCACGATCGAAAAGAATGGTTTTCAAACGCCTGCGGAAAAGGGGCAAGGAAAGACCAAGAAGCTCATTACGTAGGTTGCTAGGCAACCTATTCCAGAAAGATGGACCGACCACAGCAAAGCTCTTATGAAGCACCATCGAAGTTCGAGCCACAGTGACATCCAGGTCGCCTTGAGTGGCGAAGGGTTTCAGCGCCCGGGGGCAAGGATTGATGACTTTTAATTTTCTTGCTGACTTTTAATCATTCTTGTCATAGTACTGTGTACCACTGAAAGCTATTTTTTCGCCCCTCTGGTGCTGCGCCCGGGGGCGGCTGCCCCCCTCTGGCCCTCCTTCGTTACGCCACTGACTGTCTGTAGGTTTAGTCTTTGAGAAAAAGTATTAAAATTTACATGTATTAACCCAAACAAACAAAAAATCATTGAGTCCTGGTGCAGAAATGAAATCGACGACATAAATCTTTGTATTCCGATGACTGGAAACGATGATTAGGCCTAGTATTTTGCTTATTACATTTTCCCGTCCACAACGGACGTCATGTTAGACGCTGTCTACGTATTACGCCTACCGACAAAATTTTGAAATCGGCGATCGATATCGCAAGGTGTATAATTATTTCAAATCAACAGATAATATAATCGATGATGACGAATGCATGAATTGCTACAAAATTTGGATTAAATGTTTATTTCCAAATTCCGAAAATAACATATTCTTAAATTATTCAACCGATATGAGGTCCCGAGCCACTAGATAACTACCGACAAACGAAATGGAATTTTATATAGCTTCTGGACAAACGATTTAAAGGTGTCTAAGTTAACTTAACATTATTTGGAGTAAACCGATTTGAAGATGTCTAAACTCTAAACAGACCCTATAAATTTAAACAGTAGCCAGTTTATAATGACATTCACAGCAGCATGGGATATTTGACGCCGGCCTTTAAAATTTTTAAATATATGCGCTATATAAAATTCACAGTTTCTTCATACACGTTCATTAAAATCTTAACCAAATGTAATTTCCGATTGCATACAATCATCACTAGCTGTTCAACATAACACCCAGATAAAGCATTAATCATTATTATTAATCCAATATTTAACGACATCCTATAGCTACAAGGCTTTTGACGTCTTTAAGTTTTTGGTGTATTTCAGTTCATTTTATTGTAATGTTCTCATAAGTTTTCTTTCTCTTTTGTCTTTGATTCAGTTTCTGATAGGATGTTGATTAAAGCATTAATCATGTAAATTTGAAGATTGTATAGCGTCAGAAAATGAGATTTAGGGGTGTCTAAGCAGAGCGTTGAAATCATAGCGGTGTTCACAGTTTAACGACATCTTGCGACTGCACATAATGAAATGACCAAAATCTTATAATTATACAGCTACCCATTGTCTTGGTTAGTGGTTAACGACGCTGTGTCACAACAAAAATGATAAGCGTCACCCTCGTTTTTCGATAGCTAATTGTGGAAAATCAACAGTTACCCATCGTGTAAACGTCAATACAATTATAGCGTAATGTGAGGTTATTTAGGGGTGTCTAAGTATAACCGGGCCATTGTACCGTTTTTCGGAGTTTGACGGTTGTCTATCTTACCTCGTCTCATAGAAGGATATGAAAATTTTAATCTCTACATTTCCAAAACCACATTTCGGAGTCTTATACTCGCCATGTTATTCGGAACCAAAGATGATAGAATTCATCCTCGAATAAGAACAGCTCCAAATCAAAATATTTCCACGGCGATAAACTAACAAACAAATGAATAAGCAAATAAATAAACTAATAAATACTTCTGAAACTAAACTGATCATCGCAAACAGAATCCGTCCAGTGAGGCGTCACAATCGTCGTTGAACGTATCGCCAGAAAGACTCTTGTCAGAATGTGTACTTAACAGTCTGTCTCGCTCCCGTATCAAGAGCTGTTTGCAACATTCACGCGAATTCTGTTCCATGTCGAAGTCTGATCGTGATACCAATGCCAGTGTTAAATCTCCGTCGCTATCAGTTTCTGCCATCACCACACACTAATGCTTTTAAAACGTCAGATGCAAATATCTGGTTGTAACGAACAGTCGTTGTGGGCAGCTGTCTGCCATTCAAGAACGATATCTATCTATGGAATTTATATAGCGCCCATAAAGTTAACTACTCAGAGGGGATCCCGACTCAGGCCTGTCCAAAGAGGATAACACCGTATACAGACTCTCAACATAACTGTACGAGTGTTTTCATTGTTTAACGACATCTTATGGCTGCCAGACGGCTGTAGACGTTGCCCTCCTCCTTTATCCAGGCTTGGGACTGGCACTACCAGGGTCGCTGACGTTGCCCTCCTCCTTTATCCGGATTTTGGACTGGCACTACCAGTACGGGCAGTGACGGAACTGGACAGAAGTGTCAAGCTCTGGCTGCATTTTGGACGAGATTTACAACCAGACAAAAACGTCCCTGGCCACACTAACTACTTGTGTATACCTGTACAGCGCTTAAAGCTTTAAGGTATTCTGCTGACGTCTTCGCTGGCACTAACTCTCTTCCCGGATGCTACCTTTCAATCCCTGGCGTTTTATTCACACGCCATTTGACCTGACTCTGGAGTCAGAGCGCGCCAGTGGGCGTCCTCGATTGCTGTTCGGG
>JACEVL010002697.1:0-17647 GCA_020284085.1 Aporrectodea caliginosa
ACTGATTTTAAACAGCCAATAGGCTTGCTTCACATTGACCCGAAGGACCGCTGCCATAGGCGTACATACCCTGCCGTAGGCCTGGTTGACTTTAAAGAAGGGTATACCCTCCTCTGCCCGACAAAACCCCACCAAGCCAGGGCCTGAGAGATAGGCGAGATATTCTTCGTGTGAAATAATGTCTGGAGCATAGGCTACAGTAAGACGACGTTTGAAGTATAATTGTGTTAACGTTTCAAGTATAGTTTTGACGTAGGCTAATATGAAAATGACATGCGAGACAATATTTTTATCAGGGAAGACGAGAAAAAAAGCAAAGAAGTTTGAGCAGTTTAATCATTATTGTAACGCACGATGCTTGTAGGCTACCCTTGGGGCCGTCCATAAATGACGTCACGCACCTAGGGGAGGGGGTCGGAAATTTGTGACGATGTGTGACATGGGGGTGGGGGGTCAGAGAAGTGTGACGTCACATCAGGTCTGTGTAATTAAATTTAACAATTAACAACAATTTAATTTTAATAATAACAGCACTAATTTTGAGTATTAAATTTTCATAATTTTTTTGATTATTTTAATGTATACGGGCACCATTATTAATAATTTTCTAATTATTTCAATATTTGGTCACCGTTAGAGTTTAAAATATTCATTCTCTCCCTATTTTTTCCACGAAGGAGCATTTTGCTTCGCCATGGAAATTTGGTTTTAGGGGGGTCAGAGCTTTGTGACGTAATTTTTCAGGGGGTGTAACTTTTGTGACGAAGTGTGACGAGGGGGAGGGGGGTCAAAAATCGGCCAAAATTGCGTGACGTCATTTATGGACGGCCCCCTTGCAGAGATGACGCAAGTTTTATTTTTGGTCGAAACTTTTGTTGTGTTACATTAGGCCTACGCAGCGCTTACAATCAGCCTGTCACCCTGAAGTCAAGAGAGCCAGGTTATGGTAAGTAGCTGGAACTTCCATTTACCGCTGCCACCTGCAGGAACTCATACGCCCCGCAACCGTTCAGCCAGTCAGTCGATCAGTAGTTCTCCGTGCCAGAACTTCAACTGTCAATCACTCGACTATTGATGGAGTCTACGTCTGCGGTGCCGTAACGTTTAGACTATGGGGAAATTTGGTTCTAAAAATAGTTAAAAAGTAGGCTACTTCGCAAACGTACATTATGCAACACCTTTTAAGCGTAGATATTGCAGCGAATAGCCAGCAACGGTTTGTTACTTATGCCGCTAAGCCTAATTATAGAGACAGAAACGCAAGCTTGAACAGATATCTTGAACAGCATGTTCGCGTGGACCGCGAAAAGCGTGACCTGATCAGCAGAGAAGTTCTTCCACTCGTTAAAGAGTTGCTGGTCGAAATCAACGCCCAAGATGAACGCTTTGGAAAGGAAATCCTTCGCGTCGGTAGTTCCACGCAGGGACTCAGCGTCAACACGAACGGAGATTACGACTTCAGCGTCATCTTTAAACTCGACCCGAACGAAGATCCCAATCATCCATCATCTCTGCTGTCCTGGTCTAACCAGGAGACGACGCCTATGCAATATGGATTCAAGGATTCTGAGGAAAATGAAACGTCGTCGCTTCGCAAGAACTTGAAGATTGGCCGTAAAGAAGTCAGTCGGCCACATCCAGGATTCGGATATTCAAATATAGGCCTACCGCTCCATTGGCCATACACAGCCTTCGATTACTCAGACTTGGATGACTCAGACTTCGATGACTCAAACTTCGATGACCCAGACTTCAAGGACCTTCAGTGCCATGGAGAATTGATACCAAACCTGGTGAAATGTAGATTCAAGCGCTTGCTACAGGACGCCTTAGACAATCTAGGACTAAAAGGTGAAGTTGGTGCATTGAATTACAATATTATGATTAGTCTAACATTATAGCGATTTGAAAATAGTTTTACAGTGGCTTTAGTAGTAGTAGTAGTTTTAGTAGTAGTAGCAGCAGCAGCAGCAGCAGCAGCAGCAGCAGCAGTAGTATTGCATTGTATTTATTTATCTGTATAGCGCCGCTCAGTGCTCACAGCAGTGGCCATTCTGTAGCGCTCCCAGTGCTAGAACCCCTAGAGAAGAAGAAGGTCTTAAGGAGGGAGAAGGATTTGGGAAGCGACCCAGAAAGAATAGTAAAACGTAGAGAGTAGGGAAGGTCATTCCATAATAGTAGTAGTAGTAGTAATAATAATAATAATAATAATATCCTGTCATTAGCGATTGTCCGTACCTCTATACCTCTATAGTCTATTATACCGTACTTCTATGCCTGTCGGCAGGGCCGGCCTTAGGCACAGGCAAAGCAGGCAGTTGCCTGGGGCGCCAAGATCTAGGGGGCGCCATTTTCAAAAAAATGTGTTTTAACATTTTAATGTTTTCACTGTTTTTGGCCATTTTTCCATTGCAATTATTGGTTTCTTTTGAATTCTAAACTTTCGATTATGAAACAAATTTAAAATAATGATTGATTTCATTGCTCCTTTTTAAAGTAATTCAATTTCAACACCGCAACATTTTTATTTTAACCATTAAAATTCAATAATTTATTTCACTGCAATCTGTACTCTGTAGTCTGTGTGTATATAGTCTACTAGACCTGACCGTCCGTAAATCTGATGCTGACATCGTTCAACTGAAAATGCCACCCGTTGAAGAAATATTGTAGTATATTTAACAGTAATCTATGTAGACCAGTCTTTATTAAATTTTGTTGACTGCCGAGCAGTCATCGCATGCAGTTACATTAATTAATTCGCTGTAAAAATCTGTAGGCTACATTTACATTTTACTAACAGTTTACTTAAATACATATAAACCAATTTATAGTTAGGATCTTATTAAGATTAAAATTTTAATTTTAAAAATTATGTAGCCTAAAACCCTATGAAACGTCAGAAGCTATCAGGTGCTCAAAATTGTAAGAAAAAACAAGAAACAGAAGTTAGTGTCAAAAATCGAAAACGATGGCTTTCAAACAATTTCAACAAAACGTAAACTACTTTAGCCGTTCGTGCTATTAACTGAGTACCCAGGCATCGGCTATAGTAACTCGTTTGTAATATAGACTACTATTGCAGGTATTTGCTTAAAGTGCTTTCAGCTTTAATGTGAGTTTGATAAACTAAAGCCTGATGGAGAAAAGCTACAAACAGAAAAATATTTCTTATTACTTCAACAAATAATTTAGGGTAATACGCCCTAAATTTTTTAGACTTTTTTGGTAATTCGAAATTTTGGGTAATTCGAAGTGTTTTTACTTTTTAGCATTCCCAAATATTCAAATTATCCAGGGCTGAGTGTACAAATAAAAATATTAATAAATAACCCAGTTGAGGTTGAGGGTAGTGTTCTGTATGGCTTGTTTATCACTGGGTTGTGACGTGGGGTGGACCGTGGAGTGGGGATTAGAGGGCGCCAAATGTTTGCTTTGCCTGGGGCGCCATTTGGGCTAGGGCCGGCCCTGCCTGTCGGTTGTGATCCAACTTTTCAACGCCGTTGCGTTTCACTGCACTTTTGTTCTTCCTGATCTTGACAAGGATGGCCACTCCAGAGTTAACATTGATTATTAATATCTGACACCTGATGGATTATAGATACCTCGGGTAAAAATAAATAAAAAATAATTATTATCTTCCTTTATTATTTCAAACTGACACACCGCAGTATGATTACAATTCACGGTATGAAGGGTTAGCATATGATTAGTGTACCGTACTCATTGTAGCTGAGATGACTAAAGGCGCAGGTGGAGCAGAACTCTCGAAATAAATTTCAACTTTGGTGGGGATTAGATATATGGCCTAAACCGACTGATATGTGTATATACTGCAGTAATGAAGCAACGAGTAAGTGTACGTAATTAAATACTTTTACTAGTGCACGAAGTATTAACAAGTGTAAATACTTTATTGTTAACAAAGTAAAAGTTCACCTATGTTTAAGTGCTTTAATACGTTGCATATAATAGCCTAATTGGATTAGTATGATTACATGTTCGTTTCATTAGTGCAGAGAGTTTCTGATTAAGAATGCTGTTTCATAACGACGATGACTGTATGTATGTATGTATGAGCACTTGTTATAGCGCCCCTTCAAGATTTCTACTCAGAGGCGCTCCCGACTACAGCGCGGACACTGAATCGGAGTTTCACGCCGAAGCGCATGAGCAATTGCGAGTGAAGGACTTGCCCAGGGTCCCTACGCGGTGGCTTGAGGTGGATTCGAACCTGCAACCCTCCGGCTGCAAGGCATCGAACATACCTCTACACCACTGCGCCCCACCAGTTACCCTCCTCCTTTCTCCAGGCTTCAGACTGGTGCCACCCGAGTAGGTCCTATACGGTGGCGGAGTTAAGCCAGTCTTACATACAGTGACTGTTATAGAAAGCATGTTCGTTTTATTAGTGGGAGTTTCTGATTAAGAATGCTGTTTCATAACGAAGATGTAGACTTAGGCCTACCCTCCTCGTTTTTCCAGGCTTCAGACTGGTACCACCCGAGTATACGGTGGCGGAGTTAAGCAACAGTCTTACAGTAATTTATCAAAAGTATTATCGACCAGCCTGCGGTCTTACAAAGCAAGGATCTCAATCACATACTGTTCAAAGCTCACTTGGATCTATCGATTTTGTCAGAAACAGCCAATGAAAGATACGCTTCTAGCCTTAGTCTGAAACCAAATGGGTAAGCCCCGACAACGACTACAACAGACATTGTAAACTTCCAATGATTAGAATTTAACTAGTTTACCCTGTATTACTAATAATCAAACCCCATGACAGTACGATTATCTCTAGCATAAACGTTTACACCTACTTTCTCTAAGATCATATGTCGTATTGCTACAGATGACCTGAAGCTGTTCAGATATGTCCACGGTCCTGCGCTGACTCTACGAAGCCAGGTGACTACAGACGACGGCAAAACACATTCGGTCAGTATTGACTTGGCCATAATCATCCGAGCTGGACTGCAGTTTCTCCCGGAAATGGGTTGGCCAGTGCTAGAAATATCATCGCCTGTGCCATTAAAACCCAGGACAGTGTCATATACACCCAGGACAGTGCAAATCAAACCCTGGCCACCACCGGACAAGGTCATTGCCATTCTGAATAAAGGTATCAACGTCGTTGCCAAGAAACCATTCTTCTGGTATGTGAGCTTTGTCGAGTTGGAAAAGGAATTGGTCAGCGAGATCGACATAGATGGCGGATGTCGTAAGAAAGTTCACCGCGTAATGAAGTCCGTTTTCTACACCGTCTGCAAAGAAAGACCGGTTCTGACATCCTACATGCTTAAGGTATCATATTCAATCAGGATCGGATTTTAATTTCATGTGGAGTGCTTACAGACTTTGCACTCACCTCTGCTGAGTTCCACTCATGACTAAAACCGAACACTTCAAGCTCTCATGTCCTGATTCTACTCCTATGCCTCCACCTGACCACCATCAATGGACGTCCGCTGGGGGGAGTAAGAGGGAGCATTTGTTCTTCCTGAATTTTGCAATTGTTATTTCAAGAATAAGAATAAAACTTCAGTTGTACCAAATTTAATTATCATCTTAGTTTTTAACAATGAATGGCTGTGATTTTTCATCTTTTTATTTGTATCCAAACTAAAAATTTAAAATAATAAAAACATTGACATTTAAAAAAATTTGTTTTTGAAATAAACGTTCAGATATAGCTGAAAACGGGATCCACGAACGCTAACGAAGGTTCCATATCATGTGAAATGCTTGCAAAAGCGCTGGCGGCTGTTGGGATTCGCGCCAGACCCTATAATCCCGGGAGCGGGCGCCGAAGGTTACGCGATCGGTTGCCTTGAACAACCTCGTTAGTCCCCGTACAAACAATTTAAAACGTTGCTCTCCCTAAAAAAATTCCTGTGGACGTCCAAGCCACGGTAGTTGGCTCATAAAAATTTATTTCTAATTTTTATAACTCTCACCCTCTCAAAATGTTCCAAATAAATAAATAAAATTTCCGGTCAAGTTTGTGATTTTTAGGATGATGTTTAGGGGTGCCTCATGGCAAGTGTAGTTTTACATAGGAATGTCCTATTCGTACAATGCAGCTAATTGGTGTTATCGTTTAAAAGTCTAAACAGTGAACACATTATATTCATTGTCTAACAATATCTACTGTCTATCAGTTCATACATTATTAACGTAAAGCAGCAATACTGTGTATTCAACAGCTAATTAAAGATTTTAAAAAGAAAGTTCTGAAGATGGTTCTAGTTGGACATCACCTTCAACGTAAAAACAGAAATACACAGGCCGTCTACCGTTAAACGCTTATGTGTAGCATTTCAGTCTGGCCTCAACTGTGGATTTCTTAGAGTCTTGGAACAACTTTCTATGCTCAGCCTGCAACCATTTGAAGAACAAACTGTTTCTGTCTGGTCAGATTGGCATGAAACTCCTGAATCAGTGACACATCTCTTTCCGCCGTGTCGTTTACGACTTCTATAGTGCCTTGACATACTTCAGCACTGTTTTGAATTCAGAATTGTAGCACCACTCGCCAGGACCGATGTGAAGATAGTCTACGGGCAAGCTCAATGCTGTGAAGAATTGAATACTTTGCTGGTGACAAAAGAGGTTAGATTTCTGTTTGCTGAAAGACCACCCGTCATGGCGATTCTTTTTTGCTGGATTACTGTTTCCAGGAGGCCCACTCCTCGCTGCATTCACAATTCCTTGTTTCACTTCAAGAATGACAGACGGATCAAGCAGTGCAAGGCATATTATTTCCTCATTCAGATGTTATAGTTGCCCCAATTATATCTGCAATAAATAAGACCTTATTTATTGCGGAGTACTCCTGCAACCTTTCGAGAAACAATAGGTCATTATTTTGGAGACAAAGTTGGCATCGACGCTGCAAACCATGCTATTGGCAAAGCAGAGAAGCTCACATAGGCCATGTTCTTATTTGGTTGTCAGTTTAAACTGGCCACTATCTGCCTGGCTGCGACCATACATTAAGATTTTGAATCCGTATAACAAGTGCAACATCTATCTTGCTCGGTGAAGTCCAAATGGAGCACGGAAATGAATTCCACTTGGAGGGATCCCTCAAAGAATTATGATGACGAGAATGAGCAGTTCCTGGTAATCTTCTTGTGGCTGAGTTTCCTGAAGTCATTGTTCAACAAAGTTCAAAACTTCAGGTCTTACGCCTTGTGTGGTCTTTCTCGAGACGTCAACATCATCTAAAACTGTACGGAAAGCAGCATGATCAATATCAGCCCAGGAGGATTGGAAACGTTTAAACATCTGTATGTATACCTGGTCCAGAAGAAGAAGCTAATGTCAGTGAACAGACATTCAAGAATATGATGCCGACGGCCAACAGATAACAGACGTTTCTCAAACTTCTCCTCCAGAATAGTGCATGTACCTGCTTTAAGACCTGTGTTCCACGACGTGATTTCGAAAGCCATGACACAAAGGTGTGATTTGATACCCCAATCTTCGATTGATGCAACTACTGCAGAGGCTGTTATTTCTTCTGTCCCACCTGGAAGGTATGGAACTTCAAGCAGCTAATCAATGCCTGTTCCAGATACCAATACAGGCAGGTGATTGACTTTAGCATTCCCGGCAATGTATGGAAGAAGTTTACATCCCTATTCTCTAACTACAACCATGTTGAGGCACCTCTAAACATACTCAGAATGAAATTTTGTCATAATTTTTATAAATTATTTGGAACAGAATGAGAGCAGCAAATTTTAAGAATTTACATGTATATACTCACCATTGCCCATGAGCCATCCTAATGCCACGGTTGACACCATCATCACTTCTACCACCGTAGCATAATGCAGTCTCGTTGGCTTGACCTCCCGGATTCTGACCTGGCACCGGAACGGACCAAAGGACATAGCTATAGCGGACTTTATTTGATATAGAGCCGGTGTATGGTGGCCTTTGTAAAATTTCTGCTTCTACTTTGGTGATAAATTTTGGAGATTTAAATTGCATTACATATGCAGCTAGTATATAGGCCTACATACATGTAGTGAATACACGATATGAATATTCACAATATTAATTTTAATATTCGTGATGTCTATGATTTGAAGGTAATTGTTGGTAAACAATGACGCAACTTTAACCAGTCACTGCTACTTGTTAGATTGCTCATACTCGAAGCAAATAATTCTAGTGGTAAATGAGTAATTTTCCAGTAAATGTATGAATTAACAAATCAGATTCCTCTGGTCATTTCTGGAAAAACAATACCGGTACCTAGTATGATTATGCTAAGTTTGATATTAAAATGTTATTGATCCGTCAACAATTTAAGATATTTATAACGTAATTTATTAAAACTTATTTTGAATCTAAAATGTTCCACTCCGATACTGTCCCTAGGCCCTAATACGTAGGCTATTGCTTTAGTCTACAATTTCAAAATGTTCTGTATTAAGCCAAAAAATTCACTTGCTTCTTATGTATTATATATTCGTGCATGTTTTAAAATACAACTTGGTGAACCTGATCTTCAGTATAATTAAAAGAAATTTTTTAAAGACTTTGTCTCCATGATTTATGTCTACTCTGTTACCATTTAAAAATAATCTTGTATCTCAGAAGCATTCAATTTTGTGGTCGCGCAACTTGACTCATCTCTGCTAGGTAATCTATGTAAGATATTTATATCTTCACCAACGATATAAATGGTCCGACAAATTTCTTACTAATTTTCATTTATTTCGTACCAGATGTGTTTTTTAGGGCTGTTAACGATTAAAAATTTTTTAATAGTTAACTTTAACAAATTTAACGATTAATTAATCGTTAACTTACGCAGCCCTAGATTAAATAGGCCTATATTCCCAATAAGTAATGACAAAATATAAAATTAACAGTACTATTCATTGTTTATCTTTTAATGTTATTATTAATACGTATTGCTAGTTAGTAGTTAATTTAGCATTTATTTGTTCATAATAGTAGTCTCGCTTACGTTTTTCAGTTCAAATGTCCTCCTTCAACCACAAGGGCTATTATAGCCTACCGGAGCACCTTATTGAACACTTTATTGAATATAACAAGTGGTCTTCGATTAATCGTTAAAAATAAATTTAATCGTTAAAATTAATTAACGATTAATCGATTAATTAATCGTTAACTTACTCAGCCCTAGTTTTTTTTATTATACAGCCACTCCATTACTACATTTTTGCAATGATTATGAATAAATTTAGCACCAATAATATTTTTTAATATAACGTTTATAAGCAATATAATGATTTTTACCGACGATTGATGTGGACGCGTGAGCGATAATATGGTATTTACTGTGCTGCAACACAATTTGTCTATCCCATCATCTGCCCACTCCGTTAACATTTATTTGGTAACGTAGCCGACAGCTACGTAACGGAGTGGAAAAATTGTGCCCGACACTCGAAAGATAATTACGGGGTGCATTTATTATAGGCTACTATTTCGGTAACGCATTGGACCTTTTTTAAATGAGTAAAACTGTGATGGAATCAAATAATTATATGTATTCTAATTTCTTTTATTTCTATTTGATAAATATTAATACTACAAACATGTTGGCATGTCAAGATACACAACAGAAGCTGTAGGCGTACACTCTATAAACAGATCTTATTTGTACAGAGTAACGGAGTGGACAACTATTTTAGTAAGGCTATTTTTTTCTACCAAAAACTTGCTACATTTACACACTAGTGCAAAACCAAGTATAATTATATATATATATATATACATATATAATTTTATATATATATATATATATATATATATATATATGTGAAATAGAAATATTCAAAATTTCTTCGAAACCAAAATTGTAATTTAGAAAAAAATTTTTTGCCTTGTTGAATTAGTGAATTGAACATGTTACCGAAAAATGACTCAAATAAGAAAAGTCTGATTGCCTTATCGAAGTTGTCGGTGAATACAATCTGTCTACTTTTCCGCTGTTTTTTTTTACTAGGCCTATGTCTTACTTGCCTAAATAAACCCACACACCATTCTGTTTTCCCTTGTTTTTCTTTGTTAAAGAATGTTTGGTTTTTGGAATGCGAGAAGTATCCCGATATCGACAGCTGGCAACCAGAGAATCTTTGGGAGAGGTACTACAACTGTCTCCATAGTCTTCGTGAGTACGTTCGACAAAGAAGACTGCCGCAATACTTCAATCGAAGCGTCAATCTGTTGGAGAACAAAAATGTGGAAGAGGATGTTGAAAGGATCATAGGTTTTGATTTCGAGAAAGCCGTCAGCAAGAAGCGCCGGGCTGAGGAGGAGTCAGATCTCCAACCACCCCTAAAAATTTCCAAGGGCTTAGTCTCGGAACTGGAAAGCCATGTTGCTTCGTTGGGGTTAACTTCAGAACTTCTAGGATAAACCAACCACCGCAGTAATTTGTGCCTTCTTTATTCTTAGAAATCGCAATTGATTGTAATCGTCAACTAAATTTTGAAATGTAAGCGTTGAACTCTTCTGTGACAATTGGCAGAACTCTTAAAAATACCAACAATACAACCCTAATAATAATAATAATAATAATAATAATAATAATAATAATAATAATAATAATAATAATAATAATAATAATAATAATAATAATAATAAGACGATGTCTATAGCGCAGCCGAGGCCGAAGGAAAGGGCGCTGTACATGAGTTGATATTAAATGTTACTGTCGTTGGATCAGGAAAAGCCCAAAACGGCCCGTCAGCTATTAGCATCGTATTCTAAGTTGTCATACATGAGAAATCTGTAAAATTAAATATGGGTTCGTGGCTGCTTATTTTCGTTCGTATATAGTTTAGAGTGACAGACAGACAGACAGACAGACAGAGAGACACACACAGAGACAGAGACAGACAAATAGAGAGATGGATGAGGCTGCATATTATGCAGTTGCTTTATGGCGTTGCTGGTCTGTACAGACCTTCACGGAAGAGGGTGACTCCGGTCTAACTCTTCACCCACCAAATCAGCATTGTACTTGTCGTGCCTACGATGTATGTTCTTGACTAAAGTAACCCCCCTGTCAGTCATTCTCTGAGTTCCTGGAACTCGAAATTTCTATAATAAAGATCTTTACGTCTTCTCGCCTCCTGCCATTAATCCGAGACACAATCAATCAATCTCAATCAATCTTTATTCATAATATTACAACAATAATATCTTACAACAAGTAAATTGCAGGGGCCCTAAAGGGATCAATGATCCCACTAGCTGGGAATTCCTGATAATTGAATGACTCAATTACTTGGACGGACAGTCATTCAGGGAAGTCACAATGAACTAAATACGACTTGTTTAAATGAACCTAACTAAGGCACACATGAAGGTACAATCAAATCAATTATGGTATAACAGTGAACAAATAAGAGAAACGACTTAACTAAGCAACTTAACTAATAGGCCCCTATAATGGGGGTTAAGGCGCACTTGATAAGCCTAAATTTAATTTTTTAAATGACAGATGAGTAAAAAATGGGTCTGTTGTTATCGGCCCAGCAGTAGCTCAGTCGCTCTCTTGATCATTCGCAGAAAAGAGGTAAGAGCTCAATTTACACTTAAAGCTCGCCAGCCTAGGAGATTGAAAGAAGAGAAGTACTTGAAAATAGCATAGGCCTACCTCTGTTGGTCCAACAGAGGTATGCTATTTCAAGTACTTCTTTTCTTCTTTCGGTTCTCTGCTCTCAGGCAGGTTCATATGTCCAACGACGCCATTTTTCTCGACTTTGAGCCTCTTTCTTAATTTTTCTCCATCGCCCAGTCCAGCAGCATTGTAAACTAGTAAATACCACAAGCATCATTCTTTGTCTTCCTCTTGTCTTTTCCCTTCCTTTCTCCCCTCGATGATGTCTTTCAGTAGAGAGTCTCCCCCTCATGACGTGCCCATGCATCCATTTCCTTGACGTTCTTTGATTGTCTTTATGTCTGATCTTTCTTCTTATACCATATTTAATATTTCCTCGTTTGTCTTGTGCTCCTTACAAGTACCGTACATGTTTCTTTAAATCTTATTGAAAATATTAGTGTGTTTGCGTGGGCCTAGGGTCTACGGTATCAGCTAGAATTTCTAGATTGGAAAATGTGGGTTTAACAGGAAAGTTGAGAGATGCCTATAACGCCATCGGGAGCAGGTTATATTTGTAGCAATACGTAAGTTTAGATATCTGAGTAGTCCTTAGTTGCGTGACTGTCAACAGACCCAGGGCCGTTTTATCCTATAGGCATTAGACACAGTAGACACTGTGCCTGGGGCCTACGAACCTTCAGGGGCCTACGAAAGTCTGAAAATGAGGTATTGAAAAAATTAGTTTAATGATTGAATTTGACGCGAAAATGAAAAAAACAATTTAAATTATACCCCTGTAACTTAATATTTTTGGTAATTGTACTGAAACAGTTTAACTTTAAGATATTAACTTAAAGTTAAGTGGAGTTGTGGAACAGCTTGGACTTTGCATTAGCAAGATCATTTATATTACAGAGGTGTCAAAGATCCGGCCCGTGGGCCATTTCTGGCCAGCCGAAGATTTGTTTCTAGCCCAAGGAGAATGGCCTAATTAAGCCGCCAAAGGGCTACACTATTTGAGAATAAAATTTAAATTTGTCATTTTTAAGGCTTAATGGGTTTTATTTGATGTTGGTGACTGATAATGAAGGTCAAGATTCGGATCTTTAAACCAATAGTTTTGACTGAATGCTAATAAAACTGCACCATTTAAGAACCAGTTTTGCAAAACATTTCTGGGGACGGGCTCACTTAGCTCCCTGTCAAATCCCTATCCCACTAGCTCAGGCGCCTTCGGCGCCCTGGCCCGCCACGTGCTTGAAAAATATTGCTACTGGCCCGCCATTAAAAAGGTTTGACTCATAACGTCTTCAAATGTTATTTCCCACATTAACTCGTTTTCAATTTCAGAGCTGATAGTTCCCGAGGGCCTTACGAAAGCAAGAGTGCCTAGGGCCTACGACGACCTTGAAGTGGCTCTGAACAGACCAAACGCATTAAATAGTCGTTCGGTGTGGGAGTTGCAAGGGGTACCAGCAATTAACGACTCGGATAGCTCTGTTCTGCGAAACAATTATTCCTTGTGAGTAGGATTAAGAGACAGGCCTAGATGTCCAAATATAATTACAATTGGCGGCGTGTACTTCCCAATCTGGCGTAATCCCCATTGGATTTTTTTGCCGTTTTCAAAATACCAAACACATCAGTTGATAATAATTATTGTTCAAGAGAAATTGCAATCCTAAACAATAGCCTGTTGTCATGGGCGCCCGCAGAGATTTTTGCAGGAGGGGACAAAACACAATCATTGTCAGTTGGTCAAATTTCTCAGCAAGAGCTTTAAAATGAAAAGCAGGACATTAAGAACATGGGTAGGCCTATACTTTATAAAGGTTTTAAATGTAAAATTTAAAACAATATCCAAACTAATTTTGATTGAATGCTGTTTTAAATAAGCGCTTCAGTGAGAAGACAATTTGTTAAATACCAAAAAGTAGTAGCTGAAATAGATATAAGTTTTCCAGGGGAGCAAGTGCCCCTCTTGCCCCTACGTGCGGGCGCCCATGCCTATAAACCATTTGAGAAGACGGGCTGAAGTCCGATAGAGAACAATAAAAATGAAAGGGGTTTGAAAACTTCCCAGTCTCAATGACCTCTTGTGGCATGCGATGAATCAGACAGCGGATGCACTGGTGACACTCGACCGCAATATCGCATTGTCTGCGTATTTACATGCACGCATTCCCATCCCCACCCACCCCACCCCCGACAGACACCCAAGAGTAGACCTACAGGCCCAGGAGTTTTAAAATTTATGGAATCTAAGCAAATAAGCTGGCAACCTCGATCGACTTAACCTAATTGCCATGTCTATTTAATCTTAATCGTATTCGTACAATTGCCTAACGCTATTCGTTGAAATTGCGAAACCGTGTTTTCAGTGGCGTCAGAATTATTTCCCCTTCCAGAGTTAGTCAGTTGGTGTCTCTTTTTGACATAATATTATTAAAATCTCAGCTACAGTTTCTATACAGGATAGGACCTACATGCACGTTCACACTACGCTGTGCAGTAACGGTAGGCAATTACGATATCAGCAGACAGCCTACACACGTTCATCGTCGGATAGAAACGATTTGAGTGGATTTGAACGGTATGACAAAAGCGTCGAGTTATCCTGCCAAAAGGGTTGACAACGCAACACTGAAAAGATACTTTACCGATCACGTTCCAGTGGAGAAAGGAAAGACGAAACGGATCCGAAAGGGGGTTCTCTCCGACCTGGATGCGATCCTCGACTACGTTAACCGTCGTGACAAACACTTTGGGAAGACGGGAATTCGTGTCGGAAGTTCCACACAGGGACTGAACGTTAATACAAAGGGCGACGTCGACTGCAACGTCGTTTTCAAGTTCGACCCAAACAAAGGCGAAGATCATCGGTCAAACAGACTCGATTGGGATCAGTTTAGTCTAAAACCTGCGTTTTATGGGTTCAAGGGTCAAACACCAAACGACACTTCGTCACTAAGCGAGGATTTAGAGATCGTGGAGACTCCCGACAGCCTTCCGTCTCCTGAACCCGGGTATTACTACCTGCGCGGCTTCTCCAGTCACTCAGAGTTCGTGTTCAATGGAAACTTGATACCGTTTCTGGTGAAGCTCAAGTTCAAACGTCTCCTGCTGGAAGCATCCAACCAGCTCGAACTAAAGGGCAAGCTATGAACTCTATATCAGTACTTTCTGTTTTACAAATTCATGCAAACTGGAGTTGGGAGATTAGTGCCCTATCCCCATAGCATGGAATCGTAATCGTAAACTCTGTAATATATTTCAGATTCCAAAAAGGGTATAGTTGTGCAGGGAGTCAATACAATGCCATGGGCGTCCGCAGGGGTGCAAGGGATTTTTTGCATATTTGCAGAGAAATTTGATTATTTGGTTATTATGACTGTTACAACACGATTTTCAACGTTATTATCGCAAAAACACTAAATTGTTTAGGTAATTATTTAAAATAAACCCAACTTGGACCTAGATATCTTTGCTTAGCCTTTTTTGAAAATTTAACGTATAGAGTTCTCTCTTGGCAATATGTAAAGTCATATTGTCAACACAGAGATAGCGAAATGCTTTCAGTCGTATCGGCTAATTGGTATCGTATTCCATTTAACAGTGGATGTTTTGTTGTTTTTTGCCGATTGCTGAGAGATAACAGGTCCGGCCGGTAAAACGCGTAGGCATGAGCCGCAGGACGTTGTATATATATATATAAATTGTTTATATATATATATATATAAACAATTATAAATGACACTGGCTCGAGCGACAGTCTCTGACTAAGTTGGCCTAATCAGCTTCTTCCCTTAGATGCCAGCTAACGCACATTCTGTCAGACTTTTTAAACATACACCGCTAGCTTCGCAATCAGTCCCAAGCCTGGATGAAGGAGGAATGCAAACCTATTGAGCTTTGTTGTCGCACGGGTCGTTACACTCAAACTTCTACTACTACGCTTTGTGAGTCAGTCGGAAAGTATCACAGGAACTTCAGGACAATTTCGTAGGAACTGTGAGGGTCGACTGCCAGTGACGACCGTTTATCTCTGTATACGCCTACGATGTGTGTACATCGAAAAAAATTTCAGACAACAAAGTCGAATTCACTGATAGAGTGATAAATCAGTTTGGACAAGAACCCAGACGATTGCAATTGTTATTTCAAGAATAAGGTCAGATTTCAGTCATATAAAATTTAATAATCATAATAGTTTTGGCAGTTAATGTCTATGAATTTTTCGCATATTGGGATCCGGGCTAGAGGATTGAGAGGTAACCAGCGCCGAGGGAGCGAGCGTCGACGGTGGATTGATCGGTTGCTTTCGACGCCCTATTGAGTCCTGTGAGTCTGTAACAACTATTTAAAAGTTTGCGCCCCCCTCCCTGGAAAATTCCTGCGGACGCCCATGTACAATGCATAGATGTAGGCCCTATTGATATTGCCCTCCTTCCAAAGCCCACAAAAGCACACACGACCATATGACAGAACATCGATGGCGCTGAGCAATTGTGAGTTAAGGACTTGCCTTAAGGACTTGCTCAAGGTTCTTGCACAATAACCGTCTCAGGGAGGAGGATCGAACCCATACTCTCCCCGTTACAGGCCGATCGCTCTAGCCAGTCGGCCACCGTCGGGGCAGATTTGGTCAGATTTGATTCCGAGACGACCCTTCTGACCTTTGAGTAGAGTCCAAAGGTCAAAAAATTGACAGGCAGGCGGATGCGATGGATTTGTGACGAGAAAGAAGTAGAAAATGAAGATTAATAGGATTAGTCTTTCATTAATTTTCCTGCGTAGAAATTGCAAGGAAGCAGGGTTTGGGAGTGGAACGATAGAATAATTTTAGGGAAATTTTGATCATTAGGCTATAAGTCTTGCAGGAGATCGAAAGTTATTCATCATCCATCGTATTAGGCCTACTGCTCGGATCTAGTTAAGTGTCTGTCAGTGTGATTCTCCTTACAGATTTTATTTTAGTTATAGTTACAGTTATAGTTAATGGTTTTTTATTTTAGTTATAGTTATAGTTATAGTTAGTATTATTTTTTAGTTATAGTTATAGTTAAAGTTAATGGATTTTTATTTTAGTCAATTTTAGTTACTACTTAGTTACAATAATTAAGGCTATACGCAAAATTTGGCGTATTAACACGCTGTTTCACAATTTGCTCAGAGCTTTGAAAGTCTTTGAAGCATGGGTGCATTCAGCTTCATGAATACACGAGTTTCCAAAGTAACCGACAAATTGCATAATACAAATATCGCATTTTTCGTTCTCATTTATGTCCAATCGTCCATATTGCACTTCCTATTTTATTTTCGTATTAACGAAAATAAAGATGAATTTTTCGTTAGTGTTATTTTCGTTATAGTTATAGTTATAGTTAATGATATTTTTTAGTTATAGTTATAGTTATCGTTAACGAACTCATTTTATTTTCGTTAGCGACTAATTTCGTTATCGTTATCGTTAACGAGAATCACACTGGTGTCTGTCTCTCTGTTGGTTTTTTGTCAATCTGTAATTTTGGTATATTAATTAATGCTGCTTTAATTCAAGACGATTTTATGTGGTTGCAGATGACATGAAGTTGTCCAGAATTAGCCACGGTCCTGCACTGACCTTTAAAGCGGAAGTGAGAATGAGTGATGGCGAAATACATCCGGTCAGTATCGACTTGGCCGTCGTCATCCGAGCTCGACTACCTTTCCTTCCCCAAATGGGTTGGCCCGTGAAACCCTGGCCAGGCTGGCCATCACAGGACAAGATCGACTCCATCCAAAATATGGGCATAAACACGGTGGCCAAGAAACCGTTTTACTGGCAGCTGAGTTTTTCTGAGTTGGAAAAGGAATTGGTCAGCGAGATCGACAAAGATGGCGGATGTCGTAAGGACGTTCATCGTATCATGAAGTCCGTTTACTACACCGTCTGCAAGAAAGACGCTGCTCTATCGACCTACACATGCTGAAAGTAAGCCAAGCTCAGTTAATTGTATGCCGACAATAAGATTATGGTTTGTGGCTGGTAGCAGTAGAAGATAA
>JACEVL010002698.1:0-17152 GCA_020284085.1 Aporrectodea caliginosa
TAGCCTATGAGCTCCCAATAGCAATTTTCCATTTATACTTTCACTTGTGAACAAAATAAAATTATAAAACAAAATGTTTACTCACTTGTTATAATTATTTTGTAATTTTATAGGCGGCTATTACAAGATCTGTATGAGAACTACATTTTCGATACACTAATACAAAACTACTCCGTGCGCAAACTGTCCAGAAATGGCGTGAATAAGCCGTAGAATAACGGTAATTTGATCGTCAATTAATTTACGACGATTTCTCGTTATTTTGCGTAGAAATATCGTATAAATACGTAGAATCACCGTTTAAAAACGAAGAATCTCCCTTTAAAAACGGTTTCTTTTTACAGTGTATAGCGTATACTGCCTATCAGTTTTCATTTTATCACTCATGGTGTACATGCACTATAATTATAGAGGTCTGCGTGTATATATAGCATATTTAGTATATCCCCTCGATGCACTTATTTTATTTCTTAGTTCGTATACTGCAGAGTGCAACAGGCGAGCAGTTATCTTTCAATCTTTCAATAACTCACAGGTCGCTCAAGCCCTCCGTTCCTCTTCTATATATAGGGTGACTTTTTGGTCCCTTTTGCCCGCATGCACTGCTAGTAAGCAGCGCCGAGCATTCTCTATCGTCGGCCAACAACCTATAGAATGACTTGCCATGCATACATCCTTCCTTCGTCTATCCCCTCGTATACACTCATTCTACTTCATTCTACACACAACTGAAGACTTTTCTCTATAGATATATGATCAGGCCTGGCTCGGGAGCGCCTCTGAGTAGAACCCTTGAAGAGGCGCTATATAAATCTTATGATTGATTGATTGATCGATTGAATATCACTTTGACGACAATCACTTTTCACCGTTTCACTTTATCACCATCATTACGGATCTCTGTTTTACATGTCTTTTGGTGTCGGCTTTACGTTAGATTAATGGCTTAGTCATAGATTCGTGTAAGTGAACAGAAGAGGTCTAGATGGCCCCCATCCTGTATACCTGAGGTCCTTCTGCACCTTGGTCTCCTCCTTACCTGCAGGGAGGGCCTCTTTGCATCCTTCGACTCGCGGCCTTATGGTTGTCATATATAGATGCGTATGCGCGCATGCTATATACGGCCCACTCTATAGGTGATTTGCCCGTGTTGGCCAATCAGCTTGGAACTCTCTTCCCCATTCTCTTTGCCTTGAGTTACTATAGCTCTCTCACCTTCCCAGTTCCGGAGATGCCTTAAAGACTTTCTTGTTCGCTAATGCAGGCACTCGCGCAGGTTCAGCCAGCTTCTGATTTCTGAGCAGCGCTATATATAGGCATATAAATGTTCGGTTACAATTACAACTGCAATTACTATATATCTGTACAGTAATTTATAATTTCAAAATAAAATTGAAACGATAATTAGGATACATTTTTTTTATCACATTCGCCCCTGTAGACATCCAGTCTTTCCGCTGTTGGCACTTATCTTCGAAAAGTGTGAGTTGGCAACCTGCACTTCGCGACCAATGTCCTCTGGGTCACTCGGCGACATGTGCTCCCTCGAATCCTTCAACGACGATATCAGAGTCTTCGCCAATCAGGTAAGTAGGCGTGAGCGTTGTGTTTTGTGTATAGGCATCATGTCTTTCATTCTTGATCTCTGTATGGATATCTCTATTCGCCTGAGGGCGAAAAGAGATAGAGAGAGATAAAGAATGATGTATATGTATATGTATATTTCATACATATTCGGGCTGGTACTGATAAAAAATTAATCGATTAAACTCCAAAATTTAACTTCGATTAATTGATTAAATTTGATTATTATCTCTTGCGTAAAGTGTGACAACCTGTTACAAATGTAGTCACTGAGTCAGTTACTATACTTTCTTTCTATATATAGTATAAAAAAACTACATACCACATGCTGAAGGTTATACGCTAGCAATGTGTTTGAAGCACGGTAAGCGTAAGTAAAAAAATTAATTGAACAAGCCGAAATTAGTCGATTAAAAATTTAACGATTAATCGATTAATTAATCGTTAAAATCCGCAGCCATAATAGATAATAAAGAAACAAGAATAATATTGCAGTGCATGAGCTATATTATATTGTCAAGCCTATATCTCTTTCTCTGTTCCGCAAGCGCTTGAAGTCTATTCCGTTTGAACGCGGGTTCTCTTTGTTGGATCGGGAGCGCTATTGATGAGTTTTCCTAAAGAAGCTGCGTTTTATAAATTCTCATTTATATTATGTTATGTTGCTACTTTCACATATATAATATATTCACCGACTTCACAAAGTCAGTCGGATTGACTGACCAGCGCTTTATAGATAGACAGACAGACAGTCAGACAAACAGACAGACAGACATACATATACATACATACATACATATACATACATACATACATACATACATACATACATACATACATACATACATACATACATATACACTTATAGACAGACATACAGACACACACAGACACACAGACAGACAGACATACAAACAGACAGACATGCAGAAAGATACACAGACACATATATACATTGTTGTTCTATACTTAAACATATTTAAATTGTTTATTTGACAGGCGAAAGCTGAGAAATCGTATTTTACCGTCAATCCAGAGTTAGACAGTTTAGTAGGTCTCACTTTCGCTTTCCATTCTCAAACTTAACGGTAGCATAATCGTCGTCGTCGTCGCCGCCATCATCATAATCAACAACGGCAACTTAACCATAATCTCTAAGAACAACAACAATCTTATCATTGTTATTTCCTGTCTGTCTCTTGTATTGTATTGTATTTGAACACTTGTTATAGCGCCCCTACCAGATTTCCCATTCAGAGGCGCTATCCGATTCTTAACTGCTAAAAGTTAATCATCTGAAGAGATCTTGAAATGAAGCCGTGTGCACTGATAACGGCGCTGTAGAAGTCTGGATTAGATTAAAGTAGTCCGTCCATTCATATTAAGGTTTGCCAATTTCTAGAAGAACTATATATTATATGCTGCGGTTCTTACTATCTTAAGTATAGAGACAGACAGAGACAGAGAGATACAGAGATACAGAGAGACAAACAGACAGACAGAGAGAAAGAGAGAGAGAGAGAGATGGAGAGAGAGAGAGAGAGAGAAAAAAAAGAGACAGAGAGACAGAGACAGGAGAGAGAGACAGAGACAGAGACAGAGACAGAGAATAAAACACGCAGACAGGAATAATACTGAGATGTATTATAATACAATAAAGTGACCCCAAATAAATATCTGCGTTGATCTTACTTATAAACGTTGTGATTTTTTGGTCAGATGGTTCAATCGATTCAAGTGCTACGATTTCATCTTCTGGAAATCGAAAAGGTACGAAACAATGTAACAGTCAAGAAGAAAGTGCTTTAGCGGAAAATTTATTCATTCCGGAGAGTTATATAGCGCCCGTTCAAGAAATCTACTCAGCAGCACTCCCAGCCCAGCCACGGCTAAAGAAAACGAAGAGCGATTTATAAAACCCAGTTAGATTGGTATTATATATTATAAGCGCTGTTCCGACGGGAGGTCTTTCCAAATGGAGGGGCCCGCAACCGAGGCCAAACTTCTTTAGTTTAGTATCGAAACGTTATTTCTTACTATTAAAAAATTCTTTCATTATATTCCTGATCCATTTGCTCTTCTTCCCTTCTTCTCATTTCCTGGGGTGAGAGATGTTTGAATGGTAACACGCTGGCACGAAGATCTGAAAGACGCCGGTTCGATACCCGCTAGCCCCGTAAGGTTGACTCAGCCTTCAACTCCTTCGGGGCGACAGATGAGAGCGCCTTGTACCTGATATACAGTGAAATTCGACTCCTGTTAAACTTTTATCATCTGTTACTTCTATATCATGTAATCTTATTGCACACTTTTCAGTATATGATTTAATAAACGAATTAAGATTTTTATTACTCATTACACTTACTCTTTCCTTATACACCAACTCATTCTCTGCTTCCATTTCCCTTTAGCTCCTTCTACTCCTCAAATCTCTTTTGCATAACCTCTGAGCCTGTGCCTCCTCTCGTTGTCCAATTAGCGACCCGTTTGGGATTTCCCCGTTGTACAGTTTTGTAACAGCGCTAAAATAGGGGAATAGTATAAAGGAAAACACTCTTGTCTGAAGTGCTGACGGACCCGGTTCGATTCTCGTAAGGCCCCCATGGGCTTAGCTCATGCCTTCATTCCCTAGGTGGCAGCAAAAGTACAGTGAGCTTGCGCCTTTCATGGCTGCAATTTTGTTGATTTATGTATACTTTGTGTTCTTGTGAATTGTGTAATTGTCATAACATGTACATGCACGTATACAGCGCAGTGCGTTTGTAAGGCGCTTCATTAAAGAATAAATATTATTATTATTATTATTATTATTATTATTATTATTATTATTATTATTTTTTATGCCCCGAGGTATACAGGATCCCTCAGGGACTTGAATATTAACTATTTAGAATGTAAAATATCCGGAATGGCCCTATTCGTCTGTTTCCTGGCTGGTGAAAGTGCCTCTGAACGCCACCGCGTTAAAACGTTGAATTGTTAGCGAGAGGCGTTGGAATAAAAAAGATGTTTCCCGTTGGTCCCCCGTTACGGTGCAAAGCTTCTGTCCCAGGTCCGAAAGGAAGGTCAGGCCTTCGTTGTTGATCGGGCCCAAGGTTTCGAACGCCAGAGGGATGAAATGGTAGGTGGAGGATAGTTCGATGTATTTGTCGATTTTGCGGGCCGACGCTCTCTCAGCCGCCGCACCTGCAGCATGGGACGTGTCCGGCAAATAGGAAGCGGCCAGGGTGTCCGTCACGGTCGCGTCCCATATAAGGCATCGCCCGACGCGCCAAGGGATGAAGGTAAGGCCATCTGGTCTCCTACCGTCTGTCCTCACGAGGCCCACGGGCTCCTTTGTGGATGGAAAGCCTGCACGGACCAAGCTCCGAAAGATTAGATCATTCAGAGATGCATGTCTAGGCAAGCGACCTGGGCATGGGCGTCCGCAGGGGGCGCAAGGGGGCGCACATGCGTCCCCCTGGATTTTGCGCATATTTGCAGAGACATTTTGATTATTTGTAGATTATTATTAAAACACGATTTTCAACGTGATTATCGGAAAACACTAAATTCTTTAGGTAGTTTTTTAAAATTAACACAGAAAGCGTAAGATTAATTAGTAAGATAGTAGTGCACCGACCGTTAAGATATGGTAGGGCCTACGCTCTACAAGTGGAACCTAGGCTATATAGGCCTATCTTTGCTTAGGCGTATTTAAAAAAATTAACGTATAGAGTTCTCTCTTGTTAATATGGAAATTCATATTGTAAACCCCGAGACGGCGAAATTCCTTCAGTCGTATCGCGGCTAATTGGTATCGTATTCCTTGTGTTGTTTTAACCGATCGCTTGCGAGATAACAGTTCCGGCTGGTGAACCTCGATCGTAGTCAGTATATGTGTATGATATATGTACCATTTTATATTAAAATGTATATATAAACATATATAATTGATACTGGCTGGAGCGACTAAGTAATCAGCTTCATACCTTAGGCTTAAAAAGTTAGATGCCATCTAACGTTCTGCCAGACTTTTTAAACATACCCCGCTAGCTTCGGAACCAGTCCCAAGCCTGGATGAAGGAGGAATGCGAATCTATTGATCTTTGTTGTCGCACGGGTCGTTAAACTGAATTTCTACTACTACGCTTTGTGAGTCAGTCGGATAGTATCACAGGAACGGAGAAGGTGAACACTTCTGAGTAGGACAATTTCGTAGGAACTGTGAAGGTCGACTGCGTTGAGGGTCGAAGAAACTTGGTAGTGAACGGAACAGAAATTTCAGACAACAAAGACGGATTCATAGATAGAGTGATAAATCAGTTTGGACAAGAACCCAGACGATTGCAATTGTTATTTCAAGAATAAGGTCAGATTTTAGTCATATAAAATTTAATTATCATAATAGTTTTGGCAATGAATGTCTATGAATTTTTTCTCATGTTGGGATCCGCGCCAGAGGATCGAGAGGTAACGCTCGCGCGCGCGCCAGTGCCGAGGGAGTGAGTGTCGAAGGTGGAGTGATCGGTTGCTTTCGACACCCTATTTACTCCCTGCGACAACTATTTAAAAGTTTGCGCACCTAGAAAAATTCCTGCTGCCAATGTCGGCCGAGTATTATTATTATTATTATTATTATTATTATTATTATTATTATTATTATTATTATTATTATTATTATTATTATTATTATTATTATTATTATTATTATTATTATTATTATTATTATTAAAATTCATTATATCATTAACCTAGATTATATTCATTCATTCATTCATTCATTCATTCATTACGAGCATTTTAATAGCGCCCCTTCAAGGAACCTACTCAGAGGCGCTCCCAGCCCAATATGAGATTAGGTTAACTGCAGAAACTCTATGAATCTCCAGGTACACGAACTCTGCGACAACTTCTGCCAGCGCTATATAACCTGCCTGAAGAGCAAAATTCCAGTCGACCTGGTCGTCGACGAAAGAGAGCCAGACATCCCATCCACTTCCGGTTTTCCGAGCGATTCCGGAAGTTACCGAGCGCCGATGGAAAGTTCGAATGGACATCTCACTCCTCACAACGCCTACAAGGAACAGGTATACAGACATATATATACAAGAACATTGCATTCTGCAAGAATTAGCCTATGTGCACGCACACATACACACACATATACACACACAAACACACACACACACACACACACACACATGTAAACACACACACACACACAACACACACACACACACACACATATATATATCATCTCGAGGATTCTGTTTAGGATTGTAATGTTGCCCCAATGACTATGTCGCTTCTTGCTGGAAAAGTGATTATAATCTATTAATTAACTAATTTGTAACTGTCATTACTATTTTTTTTGTAATGGATTGCGGTGTGTCAACCCAGTGAATTAACAATAAACGAATGTTAATTAATTATATGCATACATGTGTAACTAAGTTTTCTCTTAGATCGGTCTATGCATGTATGATTGTTTTGTATATGCATGAATGTATGTATGCATAAGTTTATGTGTGTGTATTTGTGTATATGTGTGAATGTGTTTACGGTTATAAATCTATGGCGGAAAGTCATTAAAGATTCTCAATTTATTTAGCTTATGTATCTGCATAATTAATATAGCGCCTTTTGTTTACCTCACAAAAGCGCTGATCATGTATAATCTAAACAATAAACTTCAAGTATTACAAGCTTTATTATCCACGCGTCTTATATATATATATGACAATATTATTTCTAAAAAAATGGTTGAGCCTCGTTGCATTATGCATGCTTTTATTACTTTATTGACTTATTTTATTTACTATTTTGTGAGCGATGTGTTCAAACAGTTTATTTGCCGTTTCTTGTTCTGCATTAAGTCGATATATAATGCATGATGCATGGTATCTCACTTAAAAATCTGTCCTTTATTAGTCTGCAAGGCTGAATTTCATCTCCCTTGCCCCACGGTCCCCCACCGCCCTGCATATCCTCCCCAAACCACCCGCGGCAACTCTGCAGGCGATGCTAACCATGCATATAGCTACAACCCCTCCCTGTCATTACCATTCTGTCCCCCCGTCCCTTCTCTTTACTCCAGTCTTTTATTAAACGGGTTGCAATTTTTTTTAGCTCCCTTCCATATCCATTAACAATATATACCTGTCTTTACCTGCATGTCTAATGTAATCAATCATATACACCTGTCATCCAACGATAACCGTGGTACTCGTGACCATATATAGACCGCAGATAGATCTACATTATGTTTGTGTACTGTATTTGTGTTTGTGTGTGTTGTGTGTGTGTGTGTTTGTGCGTGTGTGTGTGTGTGTGTGTGTGTGTGTGTGTGTGTGTGTGTTTGTGTGTGTGTGTGTGTGTGTGTGTGTGTGTGTGTGTGTGTGTGTGTGTGTGTGTGTGTGTGTGTGTGTGTGTGTGTGTGTGTGTGTGTGTGTGTGTGTGTGTGTGAGTGAATACACTTGTCTCTTCATGTATAAAACATACATGAGACTTAGTACACGTATGTAGATGTCTACTATGTAGGCCTACACATAATAAGAAGCCTTCGTTTAGTGGTTGGCACATTAAAGACTGATCTAAATGGATGGAGAAAATATGTATACTCAGTTGGTATTACATTTAGCCTGAACCGGGAGGGGGAGAGGGGGAGAGTGGACTTTTCCCTTTCGCCTTTGAAAGTCTCACTGCATTTAAATTCCTTCTGCATGGATTGACGTGTCTGCAGTGTATTCGCTGTATACGCGTATACATGGCACTCATCTTAAAGATGCATGCATAATTTTGCATATATTTGGAGCTCAAGTATAGAAGTTGAACTGTGTTTCGAATTGACACTATATCAATCAATCAATCAATCAATCAATCAAAACTCTTTTATTGAAGCCATGTCAAATAAAAATCACATAACATTTAACATAAAATATCAGGATTGGCCGCAAGAGGAGTCCCAAAAGGGATCAAGATCCCGCTAACTAGGGACACCTAAAACAACATTTCAGAAATTTGAATTAGTGATAGCTAAATCCTTAACAAACAGTGCAACATCAAGTTTCATACAGTAATGCAAACAGTATAGTAGGCCTACATAGTACACAGTACATGATAAACACAATTCAAAACAATATAAAAAGGAAGAAAAAAACGAAAACCTTAACTAACAGTGAAAAAGAATATCCGGCAGGGTAGGTTATAGCTAATTTCCATTAATCAGGAAGGCATGCAGCATTTTTTTAAGTGTCGTAGGTGCGGGGCACAACGTATGTGAGAGGGAAGCATGTTCCAGGTTGTGGAGCCAACAGATTTTATGGAAAATAAGCGAGTATTGGTGTGTGCATATATGGGGCGATAAGAGTTAAAGTTTCTGGTGTAGTGAGTATGAACATCGGATCCTAGATGAAAAAATCCCTTAAAACATGCTGGAAGTAAACCATGTTCATAACGGTACATAAATAGGCCAATTTGTAGTGTTCGAATCTGCTCTAGTTTAAGTAGCTTCAAGTCAGTAAATAGTGGTCCAGAATGAACGCACCTTGGAACTCCCATAATGATACGAACTGCACGTTTTTGCAATAGCATTAATCTCCGTAGTCTAGAGTCATAAGTGGATGCCCAATGCCCATACCATATTGCAATAAGTAAGATAGGGGTAAACCAACGAGTAATATAATTTTAGGCGTATGCAGGAGGGCAACAAGTATGCAGTTCGAGTTAGAATACCAATGTTTTTAGCAATTTTGTCAGAAATAGTTTTTATATGTTCTTTCCAGGTCAAATGTTGGTCCACATGAACACCTAAAAATTTAGTAGAGGTGACTCTGGTAACAGGAATGCCATTGATGGATAATCTTAACGAGTCATCCGAGGGACCTATTTTCCTATGGGATTTGAACAGTATGAAGTTTGTTTTATCTAGGTTAAGGGTTAGTTTATTAGCAGAAAACCACATACATATATATATGTATATACAGAGGCTTTTGTCGTGTTTTTGGAGCTTCATCGATAAAAGTAATGCTAGATTCGAATCTCACATTATTGTTTGGCAAGCTGCAGTGAATGAAATAGTGATATATACAAAGCCCTATATAAGGACACTTAATACACATACAGTTGCACGTTGACACAAATAAATAAATATCGTGTCTTTCAGGGGTATAGGCATATATAATTATATATATTACACTGGCGCTATATAAAGATGGATTAAAAGATATCAGCCATTTATAATATGCATATATAATACATAGGCGCTATATAAAGATGGATTAAAAGATATAAGCCATTTGATATAATTATGCATATATTATATCTATAGGCGCTATATGAAGTTGGATTAAAAGATATGAGCCATTTGATAAGGGCACGTGATTTTCCGATATTCCTGCAGTGTAATCTGCGACATGGCTGATTTTCCATTAATTATATATATAATATATATATATACATGTATATAACTCATCTGCAGTGAGTACACTGACCGTACACTGTCAGTCGGAGGATCAGACGGCGAGGGAGAGGAATGGCCACCCAGTGGCACCCACCCTCAAATGCCGAGGATAAGAAAAAATGAAATCGTTAAAATTCGTATATAGGCTATGGCGTTCCTATATATAGCGAAAGAAACTGCTCTTCATCTCCTTTTTCAAATATCTGGACTTGATTAATCCGCCTTCGCACTCAAATTGAATTAGCTCGTTTTACTCTAATTCATGCATGAGCCCACCTCTTATAGGCTTTTAGTCCAACCATGCCGAAATTAGGAGCCAAAACTATCTTAGCTTTATTGTGGATAGAAAAGCACAGTCGATCCCAATTTTTCGAGTTGGATCCTGCAGGGTGAGAGTTTCCGGTAGTCAGGGTCCGATTTGTCAAAAAAGAAGCAGGGGGGTCGGGAACAGTGGCGGATCCAGGATTGCCTATGTGGGGGCAAGGGTAATTGTTTTTTGAGGGACGCCACGTTCCAGAGTAAAAATGGTAGGCTAATTAAAATGATAGTTATTTGAAATAACGACATTATGTGCAATAGTTAGTACAGTAGACCATAGTATAGGCCCCTATATACTATATATCCTATAAAATACTGTTTGAAATTGGCGTTCATTTGTAGGCCTAATGTTGGATCGCAAGTATTTTTTTTATTATTTTCAATCTGTTTAAAGTTCTTTCTGCAGTACAGTTACCAGATGGCCCGAACGGGGCGCCATAATTATAGGCCTAATAGGGCGCCGTACTGCAGTGGCCAAAGTAACAGCAAGAGTGAGATATATTTTATAAAGTAGCCTACTGATAGATTAACTATGGCAGCGATTCCCATGCAGTCTTTTTCAGAGCATGCATGGCACCCTTAGCCTACTAACGGCAGATCAGCGGCACCTTTGACCTTAATTTCAATATTTTTCTTCAAGTTAGTTCTTTATTTTACTGATATGAAACTTTTCTTCTATTAAACATGCGGGTTGCGACTATTTCCACACTACTTTCCGTGTAAAAAATAATTATAAGCCTATGTTAGTTGTGATAAATTTTACAACTTTTTCACATAAAAAGCTGCACAAATGTTATGGTTCTACCTTTCTGACATCCAACCTTGAGCAGGTGCACGGGGCCCTTTGGCGCCGCGCTAGAGGGGGGCTTAGCCCCCCCTAACTGCGGCTCAGCCCCCCAAACAAAAAGTGGGAAATCTCTGCCAATGCTTACTTCATAATAAGCCAACTGAACCACTGTTCAGTACTTCAGTTGGAACCAACGGCAACGAAATCATCAACTATTTCAGGCAGTGAGGCAATTATATTACTTGATTATGACTCACAGGGCTCACAGGGCCTATGATTATGACTCACAGACTCACAGGGCCTATTTTAATCTTTATCTTTTTGTCATATTTTTATTTTTCTAGAATTTCCAAGTGTTGCCATGGATAATAATTCTTAAGTAAAGTGTTTTCAACTTCATGATGTTGATGTTTTAATGGGTTTGGTGTAGTATTGCATGATGGCTTTATTCCAACATGAAGTATTTCAGACACAAAAAGTGTGATTGGGAATGTAAGTTTGTCATCATGTTGTTTGTACAGGAGGCATAGTTGCAGTTCAAATAAATTCATGTTTGAAAGTTTTCCTGTAGCAAAATGCTGTAATAACTTGTTAGGGATTTTATGTCGCTTATGTACATTAAATTTGTGCTTTACAAGGAAATAAACATTAGGATTTAACGTGTTTATTGTATAGTTTTCAATCAATCTAAGTGGAGAATAGTAAAACTTGCAAGAACCTGTTTCAAATCAATGCCCAGTAACAGCTGTAAGGGTCTATGAAAGAAGTAATTTGGGAACATCTTAAAGATTTTCTTGTGATAGAGCTCAAACTTCTGTACAGTATACCCGGTATTGATTCAATTGTCTGCAGGTTTTGTGTCGGGTATAGAAGAGGGAAGGGATGGAGGCATAGGCGCAACCACCCTATGGGACCCGTAGGACGCGTCCCCACAACTTTCGGGCAGGCTTGGACGGTCCCCCCCAACTTTTGAAAATTTTGAGGTAAACAAGAGCCCAAAATGCACTCCATTTGGTATTAAATGCTCAAAATTGCGTCGTCGTCTGGGGCTCCGCCCCAGACCCCGTTGGCGGAGCTTACGACGCTCCCCGTCCCCTATAGTCGTTAGGGGCTTCTTGCTTTCCGCAATCGCGGCTGTACGTGCACCTTCCGCACTCGCAATTTCCCCACTCAACGTTCTAGTAGGCCTAGGTCCGTCCCCTAATCAAATCGCTGGACCTGGCCGTACCCCTATAGTCGTTAGGGGCTTCTTGCTTTCCGCAATCGCGGCTGTACGTGCACCTTCCGCACTCGCAATTTCCCCCACTCAACGTTCTAGTAGGTCCGTCCCCTAATCAAATCGCTGGACCTGGCCGATAGAATACAGAGTAAGGCTAAAGCCGCTAACTGAACTGAGTCTATAAGAATTCAGTGCAGGATATTGCTGTATAATTTCACTCTAAACCTGTAGCCTATTTATCACGCTTTAAAATTCTACTAACTTACTAAGGTTCGCGGTAGAAGCCTAGGAGGACATTTCAATTTTTACTTCTGAGACTGCGAGTGGTATTCTTCTAAAACCTAAAATCTCAGTTTATACATTATAATAAAGTCATATTTTTTCACAGATCTAGATGGTTTAGGTAGCCTACTTTTATATCGAAATCATCGGTGAAAAATTTGAGGTAAATTAGAGCCCAAAATGTACTGCATTTGGCATGAAATGCTCAAAATTGCGTCATTTCTGGGGCTCCGCCCCAGACCCCGATGGGGAGCTTACGACGCTCCCCCATACCCCCTAGTCGTTAGGGGCTTCTTGCCTTCGGCAATCGCAGCTTCGCGCCTTCGGCGCTCGCAATCCCCTCAGACATTCTAGTAGGTCCCCCAACTTCTGGACCGTGGTTGCGCCTCTGGATGGAGGTACAGGAAGGCGAAAAGAGGGAGGGGAGAAAAGGAAGGGCTTAGGGCTACAGCCCCCCAAACCGGACATCCAACCTTGAGCAGGTGCACGGGGCCCTTTGCTTCCGCGACACTCAGGTTGGGAAGCACTGGATTAGGGAGGGAGTAATTGTCACATGTATGAGACAGTTACAATGCAAGTGATTTAATCAGTGGCGTGGCTAGGTATTTTGGCGCCCAGGGCGAATAACGGCAAACGGCCCCAATAGAAATTTCGAATTTTAGCGATACACAGCTAGTCAAACGCTATATTGAACATTATTCAATTATATGAATATGTGGCTCTTACCAGACTCAAAACTTTTCTATCCATGATATATCTGCAGTCTTTGAGAACTTCACAAAATTAACAGGAGCGCTACTTCACTCTGGCTGATGAAACTGCTGTGGCATGATTGGGTCTAATGTCTTGTTCATATTAAATTAAATAGGAATCAGTGCGCTTCAAAATAGCTAACTCCATATAACTTGTTGCAGCTGCTCCTCGTTTTTCTGACAATTTCTTAAACCTAGCTCCGTTCAGTTTGTGTCGCTTGATTTTCGATAAAGTAAAGCGATGCGCAGACAGTTTTATAAACAACAAATACACATAAAACTGGAATTTCGAATACCCAACGTACACACTGATATTCCACGACTTATGACTCAGCGGTCTCAGGCTCTCAGCACCCCTGTCCTGGCCTCAGGAAAGGGTAAAGGTCAGCAAGGCGTCTACCTAGACTCCTAGAGCCATGGGAGGCTTGAAGCGTGGATGGGGGTCCTCGCCTGAAGCATAGTCTACAGCATGGAAACCTGATCCATTGGGCCTGAAAACTGTAAGGGTGTATACAAATCTTGTTGAAAGACAACAACTTTCTTCTTCCTTAGGCCCCTAATCCAAAATCAGATGGTGCTTTGATGCGACACACATTATATCAAACTGCAAGACAGAGAGACAGAGGAAATTTATTAAAGGAGGAGAGTGGTCGAGTAGAGAGAAGAAACAGTACTAGCCTACTAAAGACAGAGGTGACCATTTATATATATATATATATATATATATATATATATATATATATATATATATATTATATGTATATATCGGTGCCTAGCCAGCTGGGCTTTCAGAGCGACTAGTAGAGAGGGAGGTAGAAGCTGGGTCAGGCCGATTGGTCATAATGGAGTCATTTGGTGTAGGACTGTGGGTAATGAATTTGAGGGGGTCGGACCCCCGGTGGCCTAGAAGCAAGGGGGTCAATAAGAAGAAGCTAGGGGGTCCAACCCCCGGCAAATCGGACCCTGCCGGTAGTTGGGGTTCGTTCAACCCCTAGTCTTTCTTAGTACCCCATTGTTAAGTCGTCATTGCACACCCAAACTCCACATGGATCAAAATCTGATCCCCAATCTTTTTCTACAATTCACACTGATGGTGGGATCCATCCAAAACCCAGAGCCGACACGACTCACCAGAGGCCAACTCGAATCCCTATCCAAGTATCCATCTGCATGCCATGGCCGATGCATGCAAAACCGTGAGCCAAGCCCTGCATGTGCATACGGACTCTTGCATGTATAGCAGAGATTGTGAAAGGCCAGAATTTGTGGTATCTAATTTCTGGTAGAAGTGAATTTGAGCATTATGATCAAAGGATCGAGGACAATGGAGATCGTTCATTTGTACCAATCGCCGCCAAATGGTTGGCGTCAGGAACTGACGATGATGATGATGATGATGATGATGATGATGATGATGATGATGATGATGATGATGATGATGATGATGATGATGATGATGATGACGACGACGACGACAATGATGATGATGATGATGATGATGATGATGATGATGATGATGATGATGATGATGATGATGATGATGATGATATATAATCCTTTAGAAGAGGCAGAATTTTAGGCATCGAAGAAGTCGGTCGAACGAGACCTCGGCCAAATAACCACCCAATCCTCCCTTGAAGGTGTCTGCCATCTCAGAAAGGCTGTCTATTCTATATATACATCATTGATGTCAGTGCCTCCACGAAGTCGCTGCTTGTAGAACCGAATTGTCTTCGATTGGTTATATGTTCAGATGAAAGTGCAAATAGGCCACAGTCTCCTATAATCATCTGCATGCAGGCCTTTGTATACTACCGTTCAAACTGGTCAATATTGAAGGCCATGGTATTGATTGACTGACAAAAAAACATCGACAGGAAAAAATATCCGAAAATTGAAGTAGTAAATTTCGAACTCTGCGGACTCCAAACCTTTTAGCCACACAATGCATGACATACACAGCGGAAGAGTCGTAGAGAATGAGCGGAAATCGACCAACGGCTGGTCGAACTGTGGCATTCATGAACGAACAAAACAAGACCGAAGACAGATGGCGCAACATTCGCTCGCCTTTCCACAAGAACTATACACAGCGCTGCAGCAAATACTCATGAACGGGGATTATGGATGACTTTTGCTATGTATAATTTAGATGCCTATCTCTATTTGTGGCCGAACATTTATGTGGCGTCTTTTCCGAACCGACCTTTTATAAATTATGTTCAGCGCTGTGGAATTCTGAAACGTGTAGGAATCCAGACTCGGCGGATCACACATTAAGGACTGCGAATTACTGTTTTAGCTTTGCTCATATAATTTCACGAAGCTGTACATAGATTTATTTAATGATTTATAATACATAATTGTATTATAAACAATTGGCCCTTTATTATGGGTCTCCTGAGTGCCCGTATACTTGTCTGCCAATGTACTGAATGGTTTATTACTTGTTCTGCTTCGTTACCAAATAATTAAATCATAATAGAGCTGTAGGGCCTACTGAATAGCATTTTACTGTTGAGCCGAATACGAATAATTTGAACACACCATTCAATTCTGAATTTCTTTACAGGGTATTATAGGCCTATATAAGAAAGTAATTGTCCTCCTTACTTAAAGTTATGCATGTTGGCTTGCAGAAAGACTAAACGTTCCAAATGTTTCCAATTGGACTTTCCACTATACAGTGACGTAACTAGGACTTTTCGTTTGGGAGGGGGGGCTTTATGCCTTGAGCAATCAATGAGCATGGCGATTGCGATAGCACGAGCCTAATATAATATTATAGCGGGGCCGGAGGTTTGATTTATTTTGGGGACTTCAGCTTCGTTTAGTAGGGAGGTATTATACTATTATACTATATATATATATATATACATATATAAAAAATAATGTGGAATGGTTGGGGGCTTTAAGCCTTGAGCATGGCGATTGCGGTAGCACGAGCCTAATAGATAGTGGGGCCGGAGATTTGATTTGCTGAATGGAATGGCGCAGACCGCTTCTGACCAGTATCATGGACGTTTTACCAACATGCATGATTAATTATTTGTAGGAGGGTCATCTTCATCATTCACAGCAGCAGCAGCAGCAGCAGGGTCTGCACCCTCCTTCTTCCGCCGGGGGTCGGATGTCGTCCTACAGCAGACAGGACGACGATCGTTCGTGCAGCTCTGAGGGTTCACTGAACTGCCCAAGGACGAGGTCAAACACCCTCTACTCGACGGACAACAGCGATCTAGGTCGGTTCTGGCAGAAATCCTTGAGGGGGCATTCCATTACCCGCCGATAACAATATTTCAGAAGTTGATCAACAGCGCCCTGCAGACATTGATGTGTATACATATAGATCCGAAATCAACGTAACTTGTCTGACAGTCAAGTATACGTACACTTACAGCAGAGATGGGTACGATTAGCTAGAATTGCTAATTGATTAGAATTAGAATTAGCTCCTGAAATTTGCTAATCGATTAGAATTAGAATTAGCAAAAGCTTCTAGCTAATCGATTAGAATTAGAATTATCAGCAGCTAATCGATTAGCAATTAGAATTAGGTATCGATAGTTTGATATAGTGTATACCGGTATATTTCCTTCATGAATTTGTCAAATTTTAATCAAAGCACAACAAGTTACTACAGCTAGTTGCTGTAGCCTATTAAAATACATAAAGCTGCAGCCTATTATACAATGCCTAAATCTGTAGCTTATTACAATACCTATAATGTTGCACAACTGCTATATGTGAGAACAGTCCAAAAAACC
>JACEVL010002699.1:0-17589 GCA_020284085.1 Aporrectodea caliginosa
AGCCCTTAATCTGAGAGATTGCGGTCTTTGTCTGTAGGCTGGTTTAACGAGAAGTTCGCTTCAGCTCCTCGGGTCTCTCTCGGCTTCTATCGTCGTCGGTCCGTTGCGGTTCCTCTTTTCCTCTGCCTCTTGCAGGTAGCACGTCTTTGCCAGGCTTCGTCAAGTTGAAGCGTCCTCTCCTCGTCAGGAGGTCTCAAAACATCACATCAGTTGCCCGGCCGAGAGAAGAACAAGGTTTTCTTCTCGAACAGTCTGTCTTATAGTCAATTCTTCATCGTTCCTTCAGAATGGTAGGCGGCAGGCGCCTGATTCTCGCTTGGCCATTGGTCGATGGCCCAGTCATCACTTCGTCCGTCGCCTGTTGAAACTTCAGATGGACGGGTCCACTGCAACGTGAGGCGGCGCCGGTCTCTGCTCAGGCGGGTGCGTCAACTTTCCACCATCCCAACTAGGGATGGCAGCTAGGCCAGCCTGTCCGTCCGTACGTATGTCTGTGTCCGCTGTCTGTCCGTCTAAATATCTTCCTAGTCATTATTACAATGATTACTTTACAATTACGATTATAGTAACTTCCCAATTTCCTTACATTACTAGACACCTTTAAACCTAGTTTTACCGACGCTATATATTTAGCATTTTCCCTAAAACCAATGCATTTCAATGCTACTTCGAGTTGTGACGTGTGATTTCGAGATCTCAAGATGTCGCTAGACGTTGATACAACTGTAAATTGTAACTCTCTGCTTAGACACCTTTTAATCTAGTTTCCAGTCACAATATATATACATCATTTTCCATCAAAGCTATTGGCACAACCTGATCGTCAATAACAATGTAACCTACAAGAGAAAATATCTCTAACACTGTAAGACATTTAATGTGAAATAATTATACAAGTATGAATATTATTGTCAATGAAAAGGCTTTTGACAAGTAGCATCTAGCAAAACGAAGCCTATAGGATCATAGACCTATAGTCACTTTAGATGGCAATGTAAATAGTATTATTTAATTGTCAAATTTGTACCTATTTAATTTATTGATTTCTACCTGCTCATTTGAAGGTTTTTTAACCTACAACTGATGTGATCTTACATTGTTTAGAAATGCATGTATTGGCGGTTTGGCTTGTTACTGAAGAGCAAACTTTTGAGGTGAATTGTTCTTCAGAATGTTACTGTAAATAGTTATTGCTTTATTATAAAATCTGTAATTAATTCAGAAATTTTTTATCCGGCTAATCATATTAATTTAGACCGTCCAGATAGAGACCTAGAAGAAGCGCTATATAAATTTCGAATAATTGATTGAATTATTGAAAGTGTTTTGTTGCTTTCAACTGATGCAAAATGCTTTCTAATTGATATTTCAATATGTCACCTTTGAAGAAACGAAAATCAATTAAAGTAACTCTGATAAAATGAACTGAAAGACAATAATTCATATAAAATATTTTTAAAGGCGTCAACGGCCATTGTAGTCATAATATGTCGTTAAACTTTAGAATAATAATAATGAAGAATGTCACTGTTTTTAATCTGAATTCTAGTTGTGAGGTCTGAGCCTCAAGATGTCGCTAAACGTTCAATACAACTAAATTGCTATGTTCTGATTAGACACCTTTAAGTCCAGTTTTCCGACACGACACTATATGAACTTCGTTTTTCTTAAAATATCATTGCTGATTCGGGAATAATTCGGAACACGTTGACGTAATCATTAAAACTAAATATCACAGTTAAAAAAGTGAAAATGGTTGACCTTTAAAACGGTTTCGACGTTGCCAATATATTGTCGTCAAACTCGTGAAGTGATCGGGATTATGTTCATCGATAGATAAAGATTGGACCGAGGTACGATATAGGCATCCCGTAGATTCAGGGCGAACGACAATAGGCTTTCAGAGACTCCAGACACAGTTAAGACTCGTATGCGCAAGGAATACGTCAGTTCATCAGTTTTAGTTATTAGTAAGTAAGTAAGTAAGTATATTCTTTATTGAGAAGTACTAGCAAACGCACAGCACTGTACATGGCAAGATTAATACATTCAAACAAACAAACAAATTTATATGTACAAGCAAAGAATTGAATGGGAGAAGTTAATGTATATCAGGGGAACCTAGGGGAGGAAGAGTTAGGGCTATAGTCATAGAGGTAAAATTAAGAGCTTAAATAGACTGACCCTAGGGAAAACATTGTTTATTTGTATAGCATCCGGGCAAGGAAGCATTACAAGTTAGATGAATTTTACACCAATGTCGGCTGAAGACAGTCGACATCTGGTGATCGACTTGAATGCCCTCTGACGTGCTGTCAGGAATCGGTTGGGACCGGTTCTTTTTGGCAGGAACTGCTTATGATGACGATGACGACGAAGATGATGATAATGATGTTTTGCGAAGCTGTCTTGCTGGCTCTGGTCCTCACTATCTTAGGGCTTTTTGTACTCCAGTATCTTCTCTGCACAGTCGATCCTCCCTTCGGTCCTCGGCCCGTGGTTACTTGGTTGTCCCGCGGGTGCTTACTTCTGCGGCCCAGTCTAGGTGCTTCGCTATTGTTGGTCCCAGTTACCTCAGTCCCTCAGGGCTGAACTTTTTTCTATTTCTGTTGACCAGTTCCGCAAGAGCCTGAAAACCTATCTTTACCAGTGAAGAGATTGGCCTGGGTCGGGAGCGCCTCTGTTTTTGAGTGGCGCTATATAAATGCTTGATTACGATTACGATTACGATGAGTAGCCAGTGTTTAACGTTCTTGAGGTTTGCATCAACGTTGGACATTAATATGAACCACACGCTTGGCAATTTTCGACTTGTGATCAATAGAAAATGACGAGTATATATAGTGCTACGTACACCAATTTAAAAGGTGTCTAAGGAGATCAAGTTTTTTAGCAATATTCAGTATTTAGCGACATCTTGCAAGTGACTAGACCGTTGACATCAACCTTACCTTGACCACCTATAGTCAGTTGTATAAGAACAAATTAACCGCTGGTTCGGACTTGCTCAGGGTCCATACAAGGAAAAATGGCGGGATAGCATCGAACCCGTATGTATAATCTCAGTTGTAGAAGCAGAGCGCTCTAACCAATCGGTTACCCTGCCAAAATTTAAACGATTAGAAACTGAGTGCTAAGAACACTTTTTTCTGTCTTGGATTAGCATGGGATGTTTAGTGTTTGGGTGTACGTAACTTTTTCGTGGCAATGAATCGAACTTTTAGAATCATATTAAACTGGCATTATTACCTATTTGAAGACAATATCCAAATGTTAGTTTGTTTGTTGGTTTGGCATTAATGCTCTAATTGTATTTTATTTCTGGTTTCTAAATACTTCTCTTAAATGTTTTTCTTAATTAAGAAGATCAAGTCCTTCATTTTTAATTGTGTGCTGCTCTGGATTAGACTCTATGGGTGGAATCATTAAGCGGGACATTTGCCCGTTCGGATCGACCTTTTGTAAACTATAGCAGATATATTATAGGCCTATAATGGAGGATGTATTACAGGCCTATGGCGGACATTTTTTAGGCTTATTCTGTTACTTAGATGTCAGAACTGGTCTCGGTAAGCAATGAATTGAATTGATAATATGCTATTATAGTCTAGTGGTTAGCGTGTGGAATGCCAATCGAGAGGTCGGTGTTCAAATCCCCGCCAGGACAGAAATCTATTCGAGATTTATGTTCCACCTGCGCTCCCTAGCCAACTTCGCTCTAATGAGTACACTGACCGTACACTTGTGGTGGAAAAATGAGACGGCGAGGAAGAGGACTGGTCATAGGGCCTCCTCATATGCTGAGGCTAAGAAAATAAAGTCGCTAGCACTTCATTACCATGGTTGCATTAGGGCTTAAAGGGCTGCTCTCATTATTATATTCCGTGACAAAGACAGGTGAAACGTGTTGTTCCCCAAACTGGTGAACAATTATCAAAATTATTGTTCAAATGACGTCTCGAATAGCATTTGAGAGAATTGTTTCTTTTGTTAACACATTGCTCATCTGTCTAAAGTTGGATTTTACTTCAGTGTAATATTTTTAAATGTTAGCTAATTAATGATTGTATCGTTGTACTTGTACGTATTGTATTTTATTGGATCCGATATTAATTTTGCACATTAAAGCCCAGGAAGCATAAACGCGTTTCTGACCAAAAATTACGCTGTATAGTCTGAAGTGGAAACATTTAAAGGGTGTCGTAGCGGAGCAGTGTATTGGATGGTTTAGAATGCAGTGTTTAGCGACATCTAACGGGTATGCCAGTGTCACTGCCGTCGACTTTCTGTAAGTTTTAATTGTTGTTTCTTGTGGCGATCGATTTTATTAATTACTATTTAACGACGCTGTATCATTACAAAGGTGATTTTCATCGTGACAGCGCTCGTGAATAAGCTGGTGCCCGTGCTACATTTCCTGAATCAGTGCTCTAACTAGGCGACCATGCAAACGAGACTCCAAAATGAATGTCGTTGATTTACGGTTTCGAGTAAATTTTACACATCCGAACTGAAAGACTTAAATGTGGATTAGTGCTTGACTGAATTTGTAAACCACAGGTAATTCGGATGGCTTTTGTGTAGCGTTGAATTGCCCTGCAATAAACACCTCTAATAAGACGCGTGTTACCTCTACAATTACAGTCGTCAATCGCTCTAGAGTCTAATTTCTGGAGCGATTGACGAATTATTGCAGAGGAACGACGTGACGTGTCTTATTAGAGGTGTCTTTTGTATGGCAAATTTTTATCTTGTAGAGATCGAGATAACTTCGGTCATAATTTCCAGCGACTTAATCGTTGCTAGGTATCAGGTTTTGAGATGTTACTTGTACATACGCATTGCATTTATTGTTTCCGATATTGCACTTAAGCCTTCAGTACTGAAATGAGTGAACGGATTTGCAAATGAATGAGTTTTAAGGACGTCTTGTGACAGCAAAGGTCTTTGGCGTCTTGCCTTTGTCGTTGATCCTGTGGTGGTTGTCTGCGTAGTTTTACTTTGATATCAGGACGAGGCGTCTTCAAGGGCACCTTTCGAGTTCTTATCCCTTTCTCACCTCTAGGCGGGTTTATTAGTCTTAACGTTGCTCCTGTTCTCTGTATCTAAAACGCTACTAGATATATTTACATTAATAAGAAGAAAATATTTCTTAAATTAATTTTTTAATTTTTTGGGAGTTTTAAACTATGTAAATTCTTATTACAAGGACAAAATGATGCATGATACATAATTCTCGAATCTACTCTTTGAACGCGTTTCCGACCATATAATTACGCTGTATAATTTTAGTTCAGAGACACATTTCACCTGGGGCAGAGTTTGAACCCTAGGTATCTGGGTTACCAGAACGTCACCATAACCACAAGACAATCAGTTATGCACTGTCACATAGGGGCAACTTGGAACACTCGACCCCCTTGTAAATTCACACCGGAATATTCTTGGCTCACATGGGACCAAAACAAACCGTATTGGTGGAAAATTTTGCCCCTTGCACAAATGTTCTGGGTACGCATTATTATTTATTTACCTCCACCATCTAATAACCAACCATCAATCGATGGCGCCTCCACAGTAACAGTTTTAGGGGAGGAGGCTCGAACCCGTACTCTCCGCGTTTTAAGTATCAGCCGATGGCGCTGAGTAATCGTGTGAGAAAGACTTTCTCAAGGAACCTACACAGGAAAACTGTTACAAGGAGGATCGAAAGCAAACGCTCAACCCACTTGTAGGCCTAATATCCAATGTTTTACGGCGTCATAAGGCAGCTAACAAATTTGAGGTAATAATAAGCGTTGCTCTCCTCCGTTATCTGGACTTGGAACTGGCACCACTCGATCGCACGAAGTGGCGGAGTTCGAACACTGAAAGGTTAACAAAAATGTTTAACGAAACATTAAAACAAACACCGTTGACGTACATGTAGTTAAGAAAGTGGATGCAATCTGCCGAATCGTGTGTGTCCACAGTTTAACGGCAGCTTATGACAACATAGGCCGTTTCCGCCGATAAAGATTAGTTTTGGCATATTACAGCTCATAATTCCGAATCAAGGCTACTGACAAACCTATATAGTAGCATGAAGCCAGCTATTAAAGGTGTATAATTTGAGAGTCTTACACCGCAACTGTTCGGCGTTTAGCGACATCTTGTTACATAAAAGACCGTTTTTTGACCTTTTCTCGCCGTTCATACGTCTTAGAAAGCTGTTTATAGCACAAATGTGTATTGTGTTTATTTCGTAGCAAGAGCGATGGGCGTTGCTGTGGAAGAATTTAAACTCTTAAAGTAATAATATTCGTAGAAAGCATTATTTATACAGTGTCCATACAATGCTCGTATCAGGTTCCTACAAAGTCTTTTCGATAGTTGCTGTTTAACGACACTGTGTCACAATAAAGAAACCGGCGCAACAGAAGTTGAAAATTAATATTAACCATTATACTGGACGATGATCACAGATTGCTTACAGGCATGATGGTGGCGATGGGAATGGTGATGGTGTTGGGGATGATAATGATAATGATGATGATGATGACGATGATGATGGTGATGACGATGATGATGATGATGATGATGATGATGATGATGTTGATGATAATGATGATGATGATGATGATGATGATGATGATGATGATGATGACGATGGTGATGGCGATGACGATGATGATGACGATAATGATGACAAAGACGACGACATGATGATTCAGATGGCGATGATGATGGTGATACTGATGGCGATGCTGATGATGGTGGTGATGGAGGTGATGGAGGTGATGGTGGTGATGATGGTGATGATGATGGTGGTGGTGATGGTGATGCTGATGATGCTGATGCTGATGCTGATGATGATGATGATGATGATGATGATGATGATGATGATGATGATGATGACGACGACGACGATGATGACGACGACGACGACGAAGATGTTGATAATTATGTTTTTCCAATGTGTTTAACATTCTTTAGGCCAAGATAGACCTTGAATAATTATTTACATGAGATTTGCTATTCCAACTAGCAACCGAAAGATAATTACAGCAATATATAGTACTACGTAAGCCGTATTTAAAGGTGTCTAAAGAGATCATAAAATTTATGTAGTATTCAGTGTTTAGCGACATCTTGCGGGCGACAGAGTCGTTGACATCGACCATAACTTGACCACACTTATCGTCGGTCAGTTGTATAAGAGTAATTGGTGCAGACTTCCTCAGTGTCCTTATATAGAGAAAAATGTCGGGTGAGTATCGAACCGTTATACTATCCGTTGTACAAGCGCGATAATCAAACAGATCGGATACCGTGCCCACATTTTCATGATTCGAAACTGGATGTGTGTTTATCAGTGCCTGGCGAACATGAAGCTATTTTTTCTGTCTTGGATTAGCGTGGGATGTTAAGTGCTTTGGACTATGTAAATTTTCGTGGCTAAGAATTGAACTTTTAAAATTATATAAAGCACGCATTCTTACCCATTTGAACACAATATTCAATTATTCAGTTAATTTATTTGTTGTTTTGGTATAAATGTTTCAATTGCAGGTCGAGTGGAATAACTAGCTCAAGATTTAATCAAAGAACCTCAGTTCCAAAGATCACCCAGCGGCAGAGGTCATGCGAGGTCACTGGTCAAATACTGTCGTGCATCCTCTGCTAAACAAAGTTCCATTTTTAAAAGAACTGAACACTTTTCTCCTTAATTACTGAACCATTTGAATCACTTTTTTAATCGGTCAACAGCTCCGTGGCTTAATGAACACTTTATTACGCCACAGAGGCAGAACAACAACTAAACGATACAAAAATGAGAAAAATAAATAAAAATAAATAAATAAAGCTTAATGGAGCTGTCACTAAATTTAGGTCATTAATCGCAATTCGCAAATCATGTTCCATCCTTATATAGCAGCGATTTATACCTTTTTAAAGGCGTCTAAAGGAGATAGCTCTTAGTAATTGTTTATTGGATTGGATCCGCAGTTTAACGGCAGCTTATGACAACAGAGGCCGTTGCCGCCGACAAAGATTAGTTTTTGGCATATTACAGCTCTATAATTAAATTGTCTATTTTTTTTTAATCCACAGTTTAACGTCATCATATGACATCAAAGGCCGTTGACGACAATTCAATATTATGTACAGTACAATTGAAACAAAATTGATAGAGTTAAAGGCATCTAAACAGTACTTTATAATGTCACTAATATTAATTGTTTAGCAGCATAATATTATAGTCAGTTAAGATACTAATGTCAATGTTACTTGCATAAGATAACATACTGTAAGTTGGTCTTTCAGACAAATTATAGGCCTACACTGTTTTGCAGCAATTATCACACAAATCTTTTTTAATGTACAATGAAAAGATTCCTGTTAAACAGCAATATTGTACATGAGATTCCAAATCCAGCTATTCAATTATATAACAGCATTGGTTTCAAGTTTACAAAACCTGTAACTTTGAAGTTTACAAAACCTGAAATTATTATATGAAATTTATATTTTAATTTTAATTTTCAAACATTTTTTTTTTATTCAATGCAACCAGACATTATAAATAAAATACATGCATAGGCATACATTGAAAACGACAGTTCTATTGTCTATTGCGTCCCATTCTTATAATTATAGCATCGATTATAGCACCGTTTAAAGGTGTCCAACGCGATCGCTGAGACAAAATCGACTACCGTGTTACATGTTGCTCAAGAAACTATCGCACACCCCGTAGATGGTGGCGCTTAATAAATGCCCTAATTAATTTTTAGGAGTGGAGGTCTTCGTTAAAGCTGAACCCTATCCGTCGTACATAGGGAGTCAGTGAGTGCTCCTCCTCCTCCTCATTTACAATTGCATTTGGGTCATGTTACCAAATGCAATTGTAAATGACTAACTATCAGTCGATGGCGCTGAGTAATCGTGTGTGATCAAGGTCCCTACACGGTAGAACTCTTACAAGTAGGATCGAACTCTCAGTCTCCGTGTTCCGAGGCAAACGCTTCACACACTTGTAGCATCCTGTGTTTTTCGACATCATTAGGCCTCCAGGGTTGTGTTCGTTTTGATCATAACCCCTTGTGTCAATTTGAGAAGGATAGTTAACGATTAAGTGGGTGCGCCTAGTTTCCGTTTAACGGCACTGTTGTTCAACTGAGACTAATAGCGTTGCCCTCCTCCGTTACCTGGGACTCGAACTGGCCCCACCGGATCGCAGGATGTTGCGGATTACGACCTCTTGTTAATTTGACAAAGTTTGACGAAATCTAACACAACGAAGTCCATTTCAATGATAATACGTAATCGACGCGAATGACAGACTTATATAGCAGCATTACATTGAGTATTAAAGGTGTTTAATTTGAGCGTGTTAATTTAGTAATATCTAGCGTTGAACGACATTTTGTGGATCAAAGGCCGTTGATGTCGACTGAGTTTTCTGAATTGTTCTCACCATTCATTTGTCTAAGAAAGTTGCTTATTGCAGCAATGTGAATATATTTCTTTGACGACGCCTTCATAACAAGGTGGGCATTGCCGAGCAAGAATCTAGAATCCTAGACTAATAATATTCGTAGAAGTTTATTTCAAGGTTGGTATCAACTTTCTTCAAGGTCTTTTCGATGGCTGTAAAATATCTTTGGATGCGCGAGAACAACTTTTTCCTGCGCGTATTGTAATCGTAGTCTCAAAATATCTGCGGCCCAATTTCTGCAGCGATTGACGATTTTTGTAGGGGAACAAAGTGTCTTAGTAGAGGTGTCTATTTTAAGGCAATTCAACGCTTCACAAAAGCCATCCGAATTACCTGTGGGTTACAAATCCAGTCAAGCACCAATCCACATTTATGTTTATCAGTTCGGATATGTAAAATTTGTTCGAAAGCCGTAGATAAAATCTTGGCGACAACATTCATCTGGAGTCTCATTTGCCTGGTTAGAGCACTGATTCAGGAAATGTTGCACGGTTTCCGGCAACTTACAAGTGTAGCAATCTCCATTTTAAGTCAGCATCGACCTACTTCCTCTCCAGGTTTCTTGAATGCAGCTAACGTCAGGATGTTTCTCCATCTGAGTTAGAAAAGATTAGAGTTCTTTCTGACAGTGCCAGTCCCAAGCCTGAATAAAGGAGGAGGACGACGCTAATGGTCTTTGTTACCACACTGTGATCGTTAAACAGTAGAACACACACTAATAGATAAGTGTACGCATTAACGATCAAATAATTATAATCAAAAATGGAAGCTTTTTAAGGGTGTCTTAGAGGAGCGAGTTCAACACATTTAGCACACCTGGGGTCAAAGAGGACCCCACCGACTAACACGGGTGGATTTTATGCCATTTTAATAGAAATTCGAAATGAATGCTCCAAGTTTAGGTTGGACAGAGTGCGTGCACTTACGGAAAATGTTTGAATCATGATACAATGTTAGATTCAATGTACGAAACAAAAAATTCTTTGTTGTAACCTAAGTATTCGACACCACAGTGATCGTTCTAATGCTTGAAATGAAGTTCTTGTGACGTCTGTGCATATGTAATGTATGTATGTATGTATGTATGTATGTATGTATGTATGTATGTATGTATGTATGTATGTATGTATGTATGTATGTATGAATGTATGTATGTATGTATGTATGTACATAATTATGTATGTACATATGTATGTATGTATGTATGTATGTACGTATATATGCGTATGCATGCAGGGATGAATCTATGTATGGTGGGCTGGATGTATGCTAGGGTGGTCCTTATTTTTAAACTTTCAAAATTTCACCGTCCCACCCTCCAAATAGGTTCTCCCTTGGTAGAAACTAATTGGTATAAAATTTCTTTAATATTGGTCAATGTTTAGGGTATGCTCAATCCACTTGAAATTTTTGCTTATTTCCTGTAATCGCACAAACAAAAGGCTTCCGATATGATATGATGAATCATTCGAATGCAGTGCTGTAGTGTAAATAGTCAAGCACAATAGCGCATTCTACTACGTGTAGTTCATAGTACAGATCCATTCTGCTCTTTGAGTCCAGTCCCTGCAGTTTGGTACGAAGCAGAAGCGAGACCCTGGAGGACAGTAGCATTGTGGCTATCGTGGTACAGCTTGCAGTGTTCCTTGATGACAAGAAGAGCAAACTAAGCTGCCTCTCATCTCTTATCAGCAAATCATTGTATTCTTGCATCAGTGCCAACCCTCGTTCTGCAGTATCGTCGACAACACGAAGCTCGAACACCGTCTTCTGCTTGAGGATAGTCTGGATTTGTCCGCAAGACCTCCGGGTTGACTTCCAGCAAGGAATCTGGCAGGTCAAGTTTCCTGAAGAAATTACGCGTGTTTGCGTGTTCGCGGTCACAAATCACATAATCTTAATTCTGGAACCTTGGACTGGTCCAGAGAAATAAGGTTTGGAGGATCCTCCTTTCCTTTCTGACTGAGTACTTCCACCATTGTTCTTACTCGACTACATTGGTCAAAAAAGGCTTATACTATCAGCTATTTAGATACCAAGCTGCCCACACTACTTCAGAAGTCAGAACACCCTTGGATGCTGGCGAGTCAAATGTCGTGAGTAGTTTCAATGGTTTCAAGTCACTTATCGGAGCTGCAGCTGGTAGTCGGGAGAGGAACCCGAACTTTATACACACCCCGACACCAAAGACGCAGAAAAGTTCAAGATCTTATGCTTCTCGTTTCGTCAGTTTGACGGCTGAATCTCTGAACAGGAAGATCTTAAGCGCATTTATTAATCTTGCCATGAATCGGGCACGGGGTTGGCACCCGGTTTCTTGAAGGAAACTCTGGGAGGTGGAAAGTCCATGACCTCAGCCGAAATAATGCAGAGTGTATCTGCAATGACCGGAACTTCCACGCCAGGCTTGTAATCTGTGACAACAACATTGGGCCACAGTGGTGCTGAAGGCTTCCTCCAAAAGAATTTCATGGGTATGATGCTTGCATGCCAACTATAGCACTTTTCTCTCCAGCAGCGTCTCTACCAAAACGCAAGCTTCTTTCTTTCGTCCTCTGCTGCTGACAATTATTGTGTCAAAACAGAGTCCTTCGATGCAATCCTTAACGCCCTCAATCATTGCATATGTCATTGCATATGTCATTGCCTGACCGGTTCCGGAAGACAGCCTCGGCACAGACAGAAGTTGTTTCAATGCCAGATCCTGGAACAATGACTTGTAATCGGTCCACTTTCTCGTCTCCTGTAGTCTCTATCTTAGAAAACTGGTATAGCAATCTCCTGGTTAAACTGCGCTGGGGCAGCTGCTTTTTATACTGCTTTTCAGTGGCATCTTGTGTCACCCTCCTTTAACATATTCATTAATTTGTTTGTTGTACGACAGCATCAACTTGATATACGATGTCACATCAACTCGCTATTTATTGGCTGCCTGCTCTACGCACCTACAACCCGTTGCATTGTAATGGTTAAAATATCTGACAAGTTGCAATGCATTTCCAATGGAGTAGGCCTACCGTAGTTAATAGCTAGTTATTCATTATCAAAAGGGTTCTAATTATCAATTATTAAGCTATATCAGCCAAGAAAAGAAAAAAATATTAAAAATTGAATAGAATGCACTTCACATCTGAGTATATAGTATATTATTTAGCCTTAAGCCCCATGTACTTACTGGGATGAAACTTTTTTAACCATTGGCAATTTCGCATAGTTATACTTTTGTATAGCATCACTAAGAAGTGGATTGAGCATACCCTAAATGTGCACCAATCACAACCATTTTTGGCAGCAATAAGTTTCTACTGGAGGAGTATCAGATGAGAGGGTGGGAGCCAGTAAAAGATTTAAAAAAATTTGTCCCATGTTGCTAAGGACCACCCTAATGTATGCATGTATATTTGTATTTATGTATGTATATATGTATGTATGTATGTATGTATGTATGTATGTATGTATGTATGTATGTATGTATGTATGTATACATGTATGTATGTATGTACATATGTATGCATGTATGCACGTATGTGCGCAAGCATGCAGGGATGAATCTATGCATGGTGGGATGGATGTATGCATGTATATTTGTATGTATGTATGTATGTATGTATGTATATATGTATGTATGTATGTATGCATGCATGTTTGTATGTAAGTATGCAAGCATGCATATATTTGTATGTATATGTGTATATATACGTATACGTATGAACAGGTATGTATGGATGTATATTGGTATGTATTTATATATGTGTGTGTATGTATGTGTGTATGCATGTATATGTGTATGTATGTATGTATGCATTTATGTATATATTTTCTATGTGTGTATATGCATGTATTCATGTGCATGTAGCCTATATATGTAGGGATATATATTTGTATGTATATATATATGTGTGTGTATTGATGGATGTATATATGTATGTATGTATGCTTGTATGTATGTATTTATATATGTATGTATGTATACATGTGTGTATGTATGTATGTATGTATGTATTTGTGTGTATGTAACGTAGCCTGGTTTATGTTATAGTCAATGTTACAGCCTGGGGTCAGATTGACCCCAGGTGTGCTAAATATGCCCGAGTGTCATTCTTATTTTTGTATCATTGTACCTAGAATTCCAAATTCTTCGAATTTTTCCGTGTATGTAGACGGATGAATTGCTGAGGAATTTGAATTATTTCAGATTTTTACTATTTGTATCAATTCAGCTATTCAAGTAAATTCCATCGCTGGGGTCAAATTGACCCCAGGTGTGCGTCATAGGGTTAAGGGTGTCTTAAAGGAGCGAGTTCAAGTCTGAACGAAGGAGGAGGGCGACGCTAATGGTTTTATTATTACAAAGCCTCGTTAAACTGCATAAAGAAAATAAGGGATTGCCATTCAACAAAGCTGGAAAGACTTTAAGATCTTTTACAGCAAAACTTCTAAAACATTCGTTAATGGCTGTTATCCGCCTAACCAATTAAGTCGAAGTAATTATAATTATCTTTCATTGTCGTAATCGTAAACCCAGTCTTTAGAAATGGCACCATCTTATTCACGAGGGCACCATCTTATTCACGAGGGCTGCGTCGTGTCAGAGGGGTTGTCAAGAGACGCCAAGTAAAGAACCAACCCCGGTTGCAGAAGTTGACAAGGGGCAGAGGAATTATGCCCAACGAAATGTTGAAAATAGTCCATGTCGACGTCAACGGCCTTTGTTGCCGTAAGCTGTCGTTAAACTACTAGAAATTTCTGCAAACTCAAGATTATGCTAAAATATCGTACGTGGACTATTTAACAGTCAAAAGCTGCCCACAGTAACTAAATAACACAATACACTTATTTTATACTTAAATTCATCCGCGTGTTCCCAAATGGGATCATTGGGCGCTAATGGGTTAATGAGTCACCAAGTTGTTACTTCTCTACTCAGCTGCAGTACCAACCCGACGTGCCATGAAGTCTACTACGACAAATTCTTCATGTCATAGCTGTGAAATGGCAGAACATCTAGCGTGTGACTGTCGCTACCAGTTTCATTGCAGTAGAGCCATTTGAAACGCTGAAACTCAACCAAAAAGTATGTGGTTGATATAAATCAACCAGATGTCATTAGAAAGTACACTCTTCACATGGGTGTTGTGGGCATTCTGGACCCCTTTATGTCTAACTCCTGTGTTTCGGTCCAAGAAGTGGTGGTGCCACTCTTTATCAACGGTTTGAACATGACTGTTGTTGCTGCCTGGCGTCTTCACATTGAAGTCGGTGAATTATCTGATCACCTGGAGTTCCGGCGGCAAATTGTGAACAATACTATACAACGGTTGAACAAGCCTCCAACAGCTCTATCAGATAGCCACTCAGTCAGTGACATTGGCTACGATGGAGTCGATCATCATCTGGGTTCCGAGTGCAAGACAAACAAGATGTCGATTGTGTAAGAAGAATACAAGAATACATACCATAAAAGTGAATGTTTCTGCACTACGAGCAGTAGTATCATACCATCTCATTTTAGACAGAATTTTGTTAACTAGTCTCGTGGAAGGTAGGCCTATGGTAGTGAAATACCTTCCACGAGAAATACCTGGAATATAATTTTATTATGTTGATGTCTGTGATCATTGTGTTCAGTCGCAGAATTAGATTGTTACAGAATAGCGCGGTGGTGTAGAGGTATGTTCGGTGCCTTGCAGCCGGAGGGTTGCGGGTTCGAATCCACCTCAAGCCGCCGCGTAGGGCCCTGGGCAAGTCCTTCACTCGCAATTGCTCATGCGCTTCGGTGTGAAACTCCGATTCAGTGTCCGCGCTGTAGTCGGGAGCGCCTCTGAGTAGAAATCTTGAAGGGGCGCTATATAAATATCTGAAATGAATGAATGAATGAATTGATGAATGGCAATGTTATCGTTAGCACTGCTTTATAACTTCTGAAAACTAGTTACTTCAACATTGATGTGTGGTTTCATTGCTCTAGCAAAGCAGCCTATAGCCTACTGTGCATAAAGTAAACTAGTGTAGTATACCTGAAACCTGCTAATTTAGCAGATTATATACCATAAATTTGCATGTTGTTCCCAAATGGGAACAGACACCGAATGTGCCCAATGTTCCCATATGGAAACAACACGCCATCCAGCGGCTGATCGCGGAATCACATAAATGCAAGTTCCAAGGACCTTACTCTAGCATCATTTGTAATATTCCCAAGTATCATAAAGATTGCCCAATGTGGGAAAGTTTGGGCGTTAGCGAGTTAAAACATCACATTCAATGTCAGAAAAAAAATTAGTGGGGCGACATCTGTTTTTAAGAGTCAAATGGATTTATAATTAGTTTCTCGAGTAACCATTCATCTAAATATAGATTCCTTGCCGATAACAGTACTTATCTTCTCAGCACTTTACTTCAATTCCATGCGACTTCAATGATTCTTATAGATAAATGATGCGTCTTATTAAAGGTGTCTAAGTAGTTTATGTAATACATTATTTAACGACATCTAACGTCAGTGTTTAGTTTATAGGCTGGTCTCATTCATCGTCTGTATTATTGCTGATATCAAGAGGAGCCTTTCTTGAATTGGTTCTTCCCAGTGGCGACGTATACGGATGAGAAGCCTGGACACTGAAGAAGGAGGAAGAAAGGCGTTAGTAGGCCTATAGAAGTCTGAGTTTCCATTGTCTAACGACATCTTACGGCTGCTATGGTCGTTGACGTCGACCTTGAACTTGCCAGCAATTGAGCGATTGCAATTTATTATTATTTTTCCAGGTTTTATGTCTTCCTGTGACGTCAAAGACCGTTGACGATAATTATATATGTATCAGCAGCGCAAACCGATTCTAATGTTTGCGATAGATTGGATTGGATCCACAGTTTAACGGCAGCTTATGACAACAGAGGCCGTTGCCGCCGACAAAAATTAGTGTTGGTATATTACAGCTCTTTTTGCGATTAAATTGTTGTTTTCATTTATATCGATATTGGGCATCTGATTAAAGGAGTCCAAAATTAGTTTATGTAACATTTACAGCTGGTCTAATTCGTCGTAAGTGTTATTGGCGATATCGAGAGGAGTTTCTGTTGAACTATTGTAGAAGTCTGGTTAAGATTTTGATCAGTATGTCTTCTGTTTTAGATTTTCCTAATTTCATCCAATTACCTCTTGATTTTCTCTTGTATTTTCAATGAATTCTTTTAATCTGTAGTCTACGGAACAACACATATAAATTAGCGAATGTATTGACAAATATATAGAAGACCTGATTCCTTTATTAAAGGTGTTTAAATGTTACTGAATATATCGAAGAGTAGTATCCAATGTTTAACGACATCTTTCGGCTGGAAGGATATTTACGTCTGCATTTTAATGTCTTAAGAAGAAAGAGGAGAGGAAGAAGAATGCGAAGAAAGAGAATGTGAAGAAGATGAATGCGAAGAATGCGAGGAAGAATGCGAAGAAGGAGAAGGAGAGGAATAGGAAGTGGAAGTGGAAAAGGAAGGGGAGGATAAGGGATGTGGAGGTGGAGGTGTAAGTCGAGATGGAGTAGGAGGAAGAGGACGAAGAGGAAGAGGAGGAGGAAAAGGGAGAGAAGGAAGATGAGCAAGAGGGAGATGAATAGTATGAGAAAGACGAGGAGGAAAACAGAAGGAAGAGGAAGACGAATATGAAGAAGAGGAGGAAGAAGAGGAGAAGGAATAGGAGATGGACGAGTAGTAGCTGGAATAAATGAAAAAGTGAGGAAGATGAATTGCAAGAGGACGGGGAAAAGAGTAGGTGGAGGGAGGGAAACAAGGCGTAACGTGGAGGGAAGAAGAGGAGGAGGACGTCGATATAGAGGAGGACGAGAAAGACAGTCGGACGAAGAGGATTATCTTAGAAGAAGTGGAAGCCAGGGTTTAGTGTGCTTAAGGCTCAAATCGACCATGAAAGTGTGTACACGATAACTACTTCCTATCGATAGTAAATGACGACTATATATAGCGCTTTGTAAGCCAATTTAAAAGGTGTCTAAAGAGATCATAGCATTACTAGTAGTATTCAATGTTTAACGATATCTCGCGGTTGAAAGGACCGTTGACATCGACTTAACATTGAGCACCTATATCATGAG
>JACEVL010002700.1:0-28621 GCA_020284085.1 Aporrectodea caliginosa
TTCTGGTGACGGCCCTGGCTAATGAGTTTTGGATGAGCTGCAGACGCTTTAGTTGGGTAGATTCAAGGTTGAGAAAGAGGGAATTGCAATAGTCGAGCTTTGAGTGGACAATGGAGGTAGCAATGGTGGAGGCAGTTTTGAAGTCGAGCATGGGTCGGATGCGGCGGAGGTCACGAATGTGCATGAAGCAGGAGCGCGAGAGGTTGGATATGTGATTAGAGAAGGAGAGATGTGGATCAAAGGTTACACCAAGATTGCGGACAGAGGCATTGGAGGTAAAGGTAAAAGATGAAGAGTTAGTGGATAGGTGTATTGAAGGGTCAGGGATTTTCTTGATTTGGTCAGGAAGGCCTAGGATGATAAATTCTGTTTTGGAAGGGTTCAGGTATAAATGCGCTAAAGAAATACGAATCGTATACTCTGCTTTTTCTGGCTTCATCGCTGCACTTGGCGTTCTATCATGACCAAAGGATTCATTGAGTCTCTGCTTTATCTTTCTGGTACATTGAAGACAAGTTGGTTGTTTCGACTTTGCACCCAGCAAACGTGAGATGATGCGGGTCAAATAAACGTAGTAAAGAGTAAAGACCGGATACTAAATCTTCTAGTAATTACATTGGTTAGAGTGTACGTCAAATGCACGTTCCGTTACTTCCGTACGCAGGAACCTTAAATAGCGTGGCGCCTATTCAAACGGGCACCAGCGGTGGTGAAGAATCTCAATCGATGAATGAGCAAGGTTGAGGTCATACGAACGCTATACAAAATGTGTCGGCCTACACTTACATTTAATGCTACTCTGCGCGTGTGGTCTGTAGGCCTATTGCAACCTCAGCCAGTTATCATTATCATTCATGTGCACAGCTATCAGACCACCAGCTAACTCTCAGCCATCCAAATATATAACCATCTAACTCTATTAGAATGTTCTAATATTCATTACCATCCTAGTGTGAAACTAAATCGATAGCTACCCCTGCAATGACTCCTACCCCACCAGAGCAGGCTGCCGGTCGTTTAGCTGCTAGTTACAGCTATCTGACTAGACCTAAATTATACTCGTTTTTATTGTAGGACCCTGGACCTGTGCTTTAACGTAGGTCTAGTTATGCAGCAGTCCTATTCTCGCCTATAATAGGCCTACGAGCTGAGCAGGACTACATCGCTGTGAAACGGATTATTGCTAGCTTCTATTAACTTTATTGTTTCGGTCTAGCGATGAATTAGGCTTACTAATGTTGCTTTTCACCAAGCTAATTGTTTCTTCATAAACTTGTCAACCCTAATCGGTGAGCGTATCTCAATGTGGTCATTGTTTTAGGCCATATTTTATTGGGGGCTTTTGCACGTAATTCTAACGTTCAAAGCCACTTATTGTTAAAACTAAAACTTTAAGTAAACGCATCTGTTTGTCATTAGATTCCAAACTTCAAAAACTCGTCTCTTTCAACTCACTTACTGACCTTAGCTTGAACTCTTGTTTTCATAACCTCGCAGGATTCAACCTGGCTTTTCCATCTAATCTTGATTACGATTTCGCGTGAAGCAAACCATCCATGGATATCTTGGGATCATGATAACAGCGCTATAATGTTATTGAGATTAGATTAGATTAGTTAAGATTACATGGCATTAGATTTAGATTAGATCAAGTTTAGATTTAGACTAGATCTATAATACTTATATATTTTGATACTGATGAGATCTAAATTAGACTTACAGTCATGGTTACATTTAGATTCAGATTTAGATTCGATTTGGGTTTTTTTTTCTTAGATTTATATTAGATTCAGATTTGAATTTTTATAGCTATACGGATTAAATTTAGATCAGATCTAGATTAATATTAGACTAGAGTTAGATTAGATTTAGGATACTACATTTAAATTAGATCGCTTAGATCACGTTTCCTTACAGACACTTAGAGTCGTTGTCATAATACCTCCATCATCCATATCACAATTCACTATTTCACTCTGGCCACTGTTTTGGCCCCAATTAATTGCAGGCCTACATCCGTGTCTTACTGACTTCGCCCGCGTCGCAATAAGTGTTTAAATAAGATAACTGAATAAAATATATGCTGCTGTGTGCAGGGTAACTTTCCACGGTATAACATGGCTGCGAAGCATCAGGGAGAGCGCTGTGTGATATATCAATATTATTTTCAGGCGTATTAAAGGGATTGGCCTTACATCCTGTTAATAAGGCCTTAATGCTGTTAGGAAAAGAACAAACACGGTCCACGCGGCCTATTTACTTTCAGAGTATATCCGTTTTTTTATAGACCTACAATCTGCCCTATGTTTAATTTATGGGTATCCACTCTGAAGCCTGTTTGTATTTAATAAATAATAGATGCTATCCTGTTACATCCTATCACTGTAGATATAACTGCCTACAGCATATTTTATTCTGCCAGCCGTCCCAATTCGTGGGGTGAACCAAGTAGGTCACATTAAAGTTGTTTTGTTACTCGTATTTAACACTACATGTACATACGTGGATAATTGTCATTCAAGTTCAACGTTACGCCGCAACCTTTTATATTCGTTACAGCAGCTTGGTACTTGCAATTATATTGAGGTTCGTTCAAACATTTTAATCATTTTGCCCAGTTTCTTGATTTTTTCACTTTATAGTGACTCGTGTATGTTGACGGTATATTAGACACTGCTAGTATATTACTCCATCTGTTATAGCACGTTTTGCAGTACTTTGTATATGCAATTCAACACAAAACAAAAGTGAAGCATTAGATCAAAGCCAATTTGACTATGTTGTACGATACTATCTCATCAAATCTCAAAGTAGATTAGATTGCCTTAGATTATACTTTATAATAGACTATTAGATTGGAGTGAATCAGTTTTGACTAGTTCACATAAAATATCACATCAGATGATAGCTTAACGTAGGGGACTTAAATATTGCAAATAATTTACTATTATGCTGATTTGTTTCGCAAATGTTGTAGAGTCTCTGTAATGGATTGAGGAGGTTTTGTCGTCGTGAGAGCTGTGTCTTTCGTTCGAGAATGGACAAACAGGCAGTTATCGGCGTGATTGCACTCTTATTAATGTCTAATGAATCGGGTAAGCTATAAGAAGTCTGCAACTTACTCAAGTAATTATATAAGAGAGCCGCATAGGTAAGTTTTAGACATTAGTAAGACTTTAAATCTAATGTATTCAGTATCAAAAATCGGTCTTTAACTCTGTCATGAGCCAGCAATATGTAGGGCAGATCGTTAATTTATGTCCTTCTCCATAGCATATCGTGATATGATATATCAATGCTCAACAGTCTGGAAAATGTATGATTAAAAATTAATAATAAAAATGCGCTATTCTAAAGCTAAGCGCAAAGCACCAGCTCATTCAAGAGCGCTGAGTCAGATCAGAGGGGTTGTCCAGAGAAAATTTAATATCGAAAGCATTCAGTCTTTATATCCTTATATTCACCAGCAGTAACTATTTTATTGAATGCAAACATACAGTATATCAACAATTTAGAATAAATATTTGTCGTGAATTTTAGTCGGCAAACTGACTCAGATACCGCGTGATACAGCATCAAAAGTTAATGAATCGACTTACTTTAACTGTTCTACCGATCTTGTGGCTAAGCATATTTTTTGGCATCACGGAGCAAACTACGTTTATACTGGAGACAAGGTTTACGAAGGCTATAAAGGAAGAGTGGAAATTGATGTAAACGACGCGACAGGAGCATGCAATCTGATCATTCATTGGGTGCAACCAGGAGATGCAGGAATTTACAAATGCTGGGAAGATGAGGCGACTAAAGACCACAGTTCAGCTCAGCTGGTGGTCTTAGGTGAGTACAACTGCTTAAAACGTATGAAATTGTTTCCATTTTAGCCTTACTGTATGATCGATGTTCCTCTCTGGTGTGTGTCAATTCATTACCTTCTTTAAAGCCTCATTTGCTTCGTTCTTTATCATTCGGTCCAATATCGTAGTTCTTTGCGTGCGACGAGTCTTTCTCTTCTTCAGTTCTTATTTCCATCAATGACTTCAGGAGAGAATTCCAGAGAAGTATTTTCGTTTGTCTCTTCTCTTCACTGGAGTTCTGTCTTCTTCCAGAAAGCCCAATACTCTTCATTTTTCTTAAGACCCAACTAGTTTTCTTAAGTAACTAAGATAAACACAAATCTAGTTTTATTATGTAACATATTCCTGCTCTACTATTATCGTTTCTCCTGCTGAAGATGATGATCCGATCTGTCAGTCCAACGTAAATCTAAATGACGTCATTGGACAAAATACGTGTCACTTGAAAAGGGACGAAGTACAACTGTCATGCAGCGTAACCTACCACGGTAGCGATCCACCTCACGTGGAATGGAAGAAAACAGAAGATGACATCAATATTACAGGAACGATATCTTCTGTGATATCTGCCAACACGTATAAAAGTACTTTGATCCTTGAAAATGACATCACACTCCACAATTCCGCTTATGTTTGTCAAATAAACGGGACAACGGAGAACCAGTACAAATGTGTTTCCGAAGTCATAAGATTGTCTTGTGAGTAGAACATTGAATAGTCACAAATTCTCATTACCTTTCATTGTGAATGCGTTTTCGTCTGGTTCTCTTGGACTAAGTATTTATCCGTGAATTTCGTCTTTGTCAATTTCAACCACTGAATACTCTCTTACAATCAGTACAAATGTATTTCGAAAGTGTTGAATGCATTTCATTATATTCTATGTCGAACGCGAATAAATACATCTTTCACTTTCGCTTTTATGTATATGTGACCTAGTGATTTCTTTGGACCGGGACTGTCACTTGTTCATTTTAAACAGTTGCTTACAGTCTTAGTCAAATGATAAAGCATAATGATAACTTGCCTATTACATATCGGTGCATTGGCTAGGGAACAGGGCAGACTCCAAAAGGGCCCTAACCCCGCTTAATCAAGGTCACCCTTTTTACAATTATGACTGGTTAGTAATTTGAAAATAAAGAGGATATTTTATAACAAATATTCTGATTATAGAAAAAGAGGATACTTTAGAGTAAGTAAGTTAATCACGGATGTACTACAATTTTCATCGTAAGCCTATTGATGGTGATGCACACATTCTAGAACGTTAAACCCAACAGATGAACTATCTTTCCTATGAAATAGCCTATTAATTTAAATTATAATTTGGTCATTGTTTTGCTTTCACGCACACATTTTAATTGAAATTAGAGGCCCACTTTTAGCGAATCGGCGATGATAATATCACAAAATGAAGAAGGTGTAAAATTATTTCAGATTCTGTCGATAGTGGCGAAGTGATTTCTGAAGTAAGAGGTGCAAAACTCACCTGCATGGCCAACACGACTTTCAACTGCAATTACAGATGGTTCCAAGGCAATGATTCCATATGTCCTGTTTCATGCAATCAAAACGTAATAGCACACGCTCTTGGAGAGTACCATTGCGAGGCAAAGTGCGATGTTAGAGGAAAAAGTTGCACATTTGTTGCAATGAAAGTTTTCGTTAGACCAGAACCAGGTACGTCTTGGATTATGAAGCGAGTAAACGAAAGATGAACCTTTCATGCAACCTGTACTGTAACAGTGTACACTCTAATGCTTTGATAAAGATTTTAACTTGAAGTATCGCTTACCGTATTACACTATCGTATTACACTAATCAAAGTAGAGTAACTTTTCGAAGAGAACCTTAGGTAAGATAACAAATTTGTGGATCTAAGATTTCCTTTCGACAAACTATTATCTCAATAAGTAATTGAAAAGCATGTCCATTATGACAAGCTACCTTGGCAGTTTGTGCCTTTTAAGCCGGTAAGAACAAGATTATACATTTTGGATCACTAGATTCCGACCTGTAGCCTATAGCCAAATACATAAATTAAAGAGATTTTCATTATATTGTTACTTATAAATGGAATGTGTCACTATATTTGATCATAATCATAGAATAAGTTTTGAAACTTAACACCTAGTTTGAAATGCTGCTTTTGGTTTGTGCAGAGCACGTGGTTGACAGAATCTATGGTTTTCCTGCGATGGTTATTATCGCAGTGGGGTCGTGTCTAATTGGTGCAATCGGTGTTGCTATATTTCTCTACCTCAACCCAAGAAAAAGTAAATGATAAGTTTTTCTACTTTAGAAAATCAGAGCATCGTGCCTTTTGGACTCCTTATAAAATTCACTTTCGTTTACTTATTTCCAAGTGTGCATGATATTCTCGCGTTGGCTTTATTAAACCAACTGCACTATGCGTAAGACTAGTAGCCTATAATAGGAATAATATCTAATACTATAAGTCTTAGTCTGTTTACGATGTCCTTCCGTATGTATGTATGTATGTTTGCGTGTCCGGCTAAAGGCTCCGAAACGGAACGGTTTAGCGATTTGAAAAAAATTACAAAACATTTTTACGCAACGTCTAGGTCAACGCGACTATTTTCAGTTCGCAATTTTATTTAAACGCCGATATATGGCCATTTTAAATTTCCAACTTTTCGACGAGGCTATATCTCAATACCGGTCTCTTACACCATGGCCATATAGTAAGGCCATTTGTTCACGTCACGCATGCTAATTAGATATGCAATCTTACGTCACACGTAGCATATAGGTCAACGCTCTGATTTGCAACCAATCACGTTGACCGTTGATTTAACATCAGAAGTGGGGACCACGGGAGAATTTCTAGGTCATCGGACTTAAAGATTCGCCAATGCAACACTTTAGCGATACGAAATTTTTAACGAACGTTTTCATTTGAATTTCTATAGATCTCAACCCAACTATATTTCAACTCAAAATTTACTTTAAATTCCGATATTTGGACATTTTAAGTTTCGATGTGGTCGTAGTTTCAATGCCATCAAATGCACGGGAGTATATAATATTACATAGAGTTGCAATTAAACAAATTTCAAGCCAGCGCGTAAATTCGCCAGAGGGACACACGAAAAATTTTCACATCGTTAAATTCAAATTCACGGGCGCTGACGAAGATGTCGTTAAATTCAAATACACGGGCGCTGAGGAAAACCCGGGCGAACGCCGGGTAAAAACTGCTAGTGCTGCTATATCCATGACAGTCATTTGTGACTATCCCTGGTTGTGTTTTACCATACACGCTATGCATCGATGGTCTATAAACATCAAGAGCTATAGGATACTTCAGTTGTGTGGATTATAAAAAACTAGCAGTTTTTACCCGGCGTTCGCCCGGGTTTTCCTCAGCGCCCGTGTATTTGAATTTAACGACATCTTCGTCAGCGCCCGTGAATTTGAATTTAACGATGTGAAAATTTTTCGTGTGTCCCTCTGGCGAATTTACGCGCTGGCTTGAAATTTGTTTAATTGCAACTCTATGTAATATATACTCCCATGCAATTGCCAGAATTCAATGGCATTGAAACTATGACCACATCCAAACTTAAAATGTCCAAATATCGGAATTTAAAGTAAATTTTGAGTTGAAATATAGTTGGGTTGAGATCTATAGAAATTCAAATGAAAACGTTCGTTAAAAATTTCGTATCGCTAAAGTGTTGCATTGGCGAATCTTTAAGTCCGATGACCTAGAAATTCTCCCGTGGTCCCCACTTCTGATGTTAAATCAACGGTCAACGTGATTGGTTGCGAATCAGAGCGTTGACCTATATGCTACGTGTGACGTAAGATTGCATATTTAATTAGCATGCGTGACGTGAACAAATGGCCTTACTATGGCCATGGTGTAAGAGACCGGTATTGAGATATAGCCTCGTCGAAAAGTTGGAAATTTAAAATGGCCATATATCGGCGTTTAAATAAAATTGCGAACTGAAAATAGTCGCGTTGAATTAGACGTTGCGTAATAATGTTTTGTAAATTTTTTCAAATCGCGAAACCGCTCCGTTTCGGAGCCTTTAGCCGGACAACCAAACATACATACATACATACATACGGAAGGACATCGTAAACAGACTAAGACTTATAATATTAGATTACAAAATGTGATTATTAATTTCAAAAATCGATCGATCTCATTAATGCTTAAGCCTTAGTCGGTCTTGGAAAGGTATTAAAGTCTATCAATATGAGGAAGTTGTATGTATGTATTTTATGGTTCCATGACATTTAAACACACGACACATAATCACGCGATACTTAAACACAGACACTTCAACACACGGCAGATAAACACAAGGACATATAAACACACGGACAGATAATCCTTCGACACTTAAACACAAGGCACTCCTTGTATACCGGTAATTACAGGTACAAAGTGTGCACTGGAACCTGATGGGTTGGTCGATATTTAAACACTGGCTCGTCTAGCTGTTCACTGTCCAGTTATTGAGTGATTTCGAAATGGAGACACAAACAGAAGCTGATCCGGTAACATTTGGCGTATCAACAAAAGGGCGGCGCACAGTAATATACAGAAATTTTGAGTATGTTAAACATCGGAACAATAAGAACGGAGAAATATATTGGCGTTGTAAACTATATCAGAGTTACAAGTGTAAAGGTCATTTGAAAGCATTAGACGATCGAATCGTCAGCAACAAAGATCAAGAACATACCCATCAAGGCAATATCGCCACATCACTCGCTCGTCTTGCTCTCTGTCAAATGAAGGAAAGGATGGGTGAAACATCTGCTACACCAGCAGCTGTTGTTGGAACAGTTTCCCGGCAACTGGATAATCGTGTTCTGCAGGCGTTACCGAAACGATCAACCCTTGCTCGAAGTCTTCAACGTCACAGAAAAGCTGCACTGGTTCTACCTCCTCCACCACGTGACACCAATTTTGACGTTCCACAACGATTTGCCGACATGATCCTCTACGACTCCGGGAGAGACGATAATCGTGTGCTCATCTTTGGATGCGATGATTTGCTTGATGGACTTGCTCGAGCTAAGTTATGGCTGGCGGATGGAACCTTCAAGGTTGTTCCTTCCATCTTCTTCCAGTTGTACACCATCCATTTTCAACTAGTCCCAGGGAACAATCCAGTTGCTGTCTATTGCCTGCTTCAAAATAAAGGTCGTGCGACATATGACATCATCATGGAACAATTGAAAATACTCATTCCGGCTGCCAATCCAGATCGAATCCTAGTGGACTTCGAGACGGCCGCCATGTCGGCATTTCAGGCAGCATACCCTAATGCTGCCATCTCTGGCTGCTACTTTCACCTCTGTCAAAGCGTGTTGAGAAAAGTGAATGAAGTGGGCATGAAACAAGCCTATGAAACTGACAATGTTGTTCGCGGAGGAGTACGATGTTTAGCTGTATTGGCGCTTGTTCCCGAAAATGACGTAACAGAAGCCTTTGAGCTTCTTGCAGATGACATTGGCGAAGTACACGATCGAATGCCAGAGCTTCTGTCCTATTTCGAGCACACGTACATCCGTGGACGAAGACGGGCGGGTCGAAACGCAAATTACGGACCAAGTTTATTTCCGATCCAACGTTGGAATCAATATCAAGCTGCAGTAGACGGATTTGCCCGAACAACCAACGCAGTAGAGGGATGGCACTATGGTCTTCAGTCCTTGTTCCAGTGTCATCATCCTACTCTTTGGACCTTCTTGGATGGAATCTCTAAAGATATTCAGAAGCAGAAATCTAGTTTTCTACAGGGAATATCGGGAGTTGACCAACCACCGAGGAAGAAGTATCGTGATTTGAAGGACCGTGTAGGACGTGCTGTTAGTCTCTATTTAGCTGCAGACGTACTCCAGTATTTGCATGCAATAGCTCATTTATCGCACCAATAACTTTTCGCACTTTTACTTTTATAAGACAGTTAGGGTTCATTAATTTGCCGAAACCGATTTTAAAGATTTTGTCGAATATGGCGCTGTGTTTATCTGCCGTGTGTTTATATGTCCTTGTGTTTATATGTCCTTGTGTTTATCTGCCGTGTGTTGAAGTGTCTTTGTTTAAGTATCGCGTGATTATGTGTCGTGTGTTTAAATGTCGGCAGACCGTATTTTATCATATCCGCGGCATATCGTATTTAATAACTTAACAATAATATTACAGTGCGGAAATTTGCTGAAGATTATCAGAGTGAAAAAGTTTAGCCTACGACCTATCAACGGTCACCTGAACCTTTCCTAGATAAAGCACACAGGACTGACACTATTACAAAAGGACAGGAGAAGTTGCTGCTGCTATTAGTTTAGAAATAAACGGAAAGTCATTGAATACCTCATGTTTAGGATTTGGGGTTCCTTAGTTGCCGACTAAAACCAATCAGCAAATAAAATCAGCGTCGTACCAAAACCAAATAAGAAGTGCATTCTCATAATTACGGGACCCTTATTGAGCCAATTATTGGGTCCAAGCACATGTGCATGGGTATGATGAGAGGGAATAGACATTACACAATACATTTTAATTGTGACCTCGAACAATTTCTTGGTGTGTATTTATTTCAGAGCCCAGAAATATTGCAGAGGCGGTAGCATTTTTCAAGTTCGCATCTGATGCACTGGTCCATGCGGATGAAAAGGAAAAGCAAGAATATATTAAGAAATCTGGACATGGTTTGTCAGAGGCTAATCCTAAATAATGTCTTCTGATATTGTGTCTGATAAAGAAAATTAAAAGCTATGAAGAACGCTGATCAACGTCAAGATAAGATGACGTTGAACGCTATGTAGTTCTCTTATATAGAAGAGGTTATCACGAATATGCTTGATCAAAATTCATATTCAGGTGGAACAAATTTCAAATAAAAACGTAATTAATAAAGATACTAAGACATATTCTTGGGATTGTTGCTCAGGTGGATTCATTTCAACTGATATCTATTTGGTCTTTATAAACTACCGCTTTCAACTCGATTCGCTTTACCAGACATGACGGAAATGATAATTGTCATCATTATGGTCACTGCCATCGACATATTTCTTCATTATTATCGTCGTTATCATCATCATCATTATTATCCTCATCATACTCGTGGGAGTCGTACTTAACGATAGCCTGGTAGGAGCATCACTGTAGCGTGAATTGTGCCCATCCATGGCAAAAATATATTACTTTGAAGCCTGCAGTTTAACGGTAGAATGTCGTATTCCGAGTCAAACCACTTGTATGCCACCAAAACTTAATAATGATCTTCACAGAAATTATAAGAAATAGAGTGTAATTAAGTGAGCGAAACTGTGGTCTATTAGACTATGAAACCTAACGATCGCGGGTTCGAACCTTACTACAAAGCAGTTCTGGTATGACTTGAGAAGTGAACGGTAACTGTTGAGTGGAAGTAGCACTATGTAAATGTATAATTATATTAATAACAACTTGCCCTGCGTTCCACTCTAGAATAGCTTTGCTTCACATGTTTATTTTAGACCCCTTAGTTTGCGAGGATATTTTGGCGGCCTTGAGACAAGTATATTCAATGTTTCCCAAAAAAGACACTTCACGCGCACCAAACACTGGTAAGAATCTTTAACAGCATTTTGCAGTTGTTTAAATCCTTCGTTTTAATTTAAAGTCTGTCAAGGAATCCTAATATAGATGACTATTTATTAAGCGCCTTTTTCTCTACTTGAGAAGTGGATGCTGAGACCAGAGGTGCTGCGGCACCCGCGGATGCTGATTGCTCCAATAAGTAGGAAGGGGCTTGTGTATAATGTCAATGCTTGGGTATATGCATCTGGATATTGTCATATTGTGTTCTATAAATAATATCTTAAATGCATTAGTAGACAGCGATGCTACATATATAAACAGGTGCGTTTTAAAGTGTTAGCCTGGCGCATGTTTGGGTTAATTCTTGTTGCTTAATAATGTCTCTAATTCATTAACAATTTCGAGATTGTTTTCGACCATTAAAGGCTGAGGGGTGTCGACGAAATACGACGTCGTGGGATAGAGAGCTGCAGTCAATGCCAAACGTCGACAGAGGTTGATGAAAGAATATTGTTTGATTTTGAACGTCAGGTGACCAGAGATATTTCCAGTACTTAGGTTTTAAGTGCAAATGCAAGTACTTTGGTCTCAAGTACAAGTACCTATGTTATAATACAAGTACACGTGGCTACCGCAAGAACGAGGATGTCCGTATTTCTTTAACAATTAAGGCTAAATCAACGACGTGTCTTCACCGAAACCCTTACTCATTGAGAATTGCTCTTCAGAAATATTAGCGATGTCAGCATCTTGTTTTTCATATTCGATCGTTGCAGTTCAAATGTTAAAAAAAACCGTGAGTAAACATTAGATGAGAACACACTCAATGACCTAAGCGCTGGCTCATACAGTTTGTCGAGAAGAGCTTTAATACATTTTCAGAAATTCAGATAATGGCCTCCATCAAATTCACCGTATTTCTTTTATGACAAAACTGTCTTGTACCTAACAGAAATAGGCCTAACATGCCCACTGATAGTAATGTCATGACTACCAAACTGTACGACCCTAGGAATATTAGTATCTTTATTATGAATATTGTTAACAACTGTTATCGTAATCGTAATTTTCAAACTTCTAAAGCGCCACTCGAAAGCCAAGCGCAGGGCACCAGCTTATTCACGAGCGCTCCGTCTAATCAGAGGGGTTGTCCGAGAGAGTAGTCCGATGGAGGTCCGAGTCCGGTTTCCAGAGGATCATATGCATAACTTTGTATTGGTCCTATGCTGACATAATGTTTTGCAACATGACAGTGCTAAAGGCTTGTACCCGAGTTATATTCAAGTACTCATGTACAAGCAAGCAGTAGATGTGGATGACAGCGGATTATCAGAGATTAATTTCTCGGATCTTAACTGCGGATGGCTCGGTCGCAATATAAACGTGGAGTACAATAAAATACAATACAGCACAATACAACTGGGGCGCGGTGGTGTAGGGGTATGTTCGGTGCCTTGCGGCTGGAGGGTTTCCGGTTCGAATCCACCTCAAAGCTGCCGCGTAGGGACCCCTGGGCAAGGCCTTCACTCGCAATTGCTCATGCGCTTCGGCGTGAAACTCCGATTCAGCGTCCGCGCAGTAGTCGGGAGTCGGGGACTGCGGGTATACCCGTACCCGCGGGTTTACCCGTACCCAACCCGTACCCGCGGGTCGGGTACGGGTCGGTTACGAATTTCACGGGTCGGGCCGGGTACGGGTAGGGTCATCACGGGTACGGGTATACCCGGTTTTACCCGTGTCGACGTGAAGTTTTGGGGTTACAATGTCACCGTTACATATAATAGGGAATGTCGGCGCACAATGACCCTGACCGTGTCTGCACCGTACTACTAACTTGGTGTTCTAGCTGACAGCATATATATACCAAGGAGATAAAATGTACAATGCAACTGAGACAGCACAATAGTTGCATGTGACAGGTTCCAAGCCTATTATTATTACTACTACTACTACTACAACTGCTGCTGCTACTATTACTACTACTAACTACTACTACTACTAGTGCTACTACTACTACTACAACTACTACTACTACTACTACTACTACTACTACTACTACTACTACTACTACTACTACTACTACTACTACTACTACTACTACTACTACTACTACTACTACTACTACTACTACTACTACTACTACTACTACTACTACTACTACTACTACTACTACTACTACTACTACTACTACTACTACTACTACTACTACTACGACTAGTTCTACTAGGTCGACTACAACAACTACTACTACTACCACTATCATCACCATTATCATCATCATCATCAGCCTATTTATTATTATCACTGCATGGTGAGTTGTAAGCCATATGCCTTGTCGGAATAGGGACTTTGGGAAGGCGTGTTAATGACGTGACGGGTACTGTACGGGTACGGGTATACCCGCGGGTACGGGTAGGGTCGGGTAGAAATTTTTACTACGGGTCGGATACGGGTACGGGTAACGGTTCTGTGTTACGGGTACGGGTCGGGTAGCAAAAATCCTGTACCCACAGACCTCTAGTCGGGAGCGCCTCTGAATAGGCAATCTGGTAGGGGCGCTATAACAAGCGTTCAAATAAAATACAATACAATACAATACAATACAGCTGCACTTGACAAACGCGAGGACATGAGTAGCCGGATATGTTGTTTTGATTATTAAGCAGGCTAACAAAGCATCATTTTCCTATCAGATAATTTGAGGATATAACATTCAACACGGCCTGTATGCTCTGTAGCCAGGAGTCTTATCAGTTAAAGACGTGTTTTATACGTTTCCGCATTTCCAGTGCGTGTGACTGATTGCATTGACAGATATTAAATGGGTCAAAATTATAACGTTTTGAGTGGCTTCCCATGTACATACTTTGTCAAACATTCGCTAGATGTAGGTCTAACACGATTCAAGAAAAAAGCCAGTTTTGATACATTTCACGAAAAAAACTTATATTCAGTCTACATCTAAACTGTTTTTACAAGAATAGGCGATATTTCAGATCAAAGTGACATAAAGTTGCATGTTGCTCATTGTTGTTCCGTTTCAGGATTGGATGTTCGCAGAAGTCTTTGTTCCACAACCGATGGTAAACTAATTGTACTCTTTTGTACGCTCGTCAACAAAGCAACCTCATGCCTTTTCAATGATTTGGCCTATACTTTGAATGTTCTTACTTCCAATATGCGTGCCCTGGCTACGGATGATGTATACACCTCTTTTCAGGACTTGACAGCTTATTCGTCAGGACTGGACTGAGTAAGAGACTCAGCGTATTATCTTTGGTGATGATTATGAGTTCTCTGCCCGAAGTCAGGTCCATCTGTTTCAATACCACCCATGGATTAGATAAGTAATGTGGTTGCCCATTGCCTTCCTCGCGGACAATAACTGTGGTGACGAACTTGTCGTGGGTCGCTACGCAGTGGCTTGAGGTGGATTCGAACCTGCAACCCTCGGGTTACGAGGCACAGAGCATACCGCTACACCATCACCGTATCTTTAAGGCTATAATAAATACTCCCATTGAATTAATTGTTTCATGAATAAACTAACGAATGAATGAGCGACTGAATGGCTGAATCTATGAATGAGTGAAAGAGAAGAAATAACTAACGATTCGTTGTCAATTTGTCTCTTTTTTTATCCCACCGCAGTAGAAACCAACAAATCAGAAGAAGATACGATGGAACACTTGCCGAGATCTGCGTCAGAGTATTGTGGACTTACGACAGGAGAGAAATGCGATGGTAATGTCTACACTTCCATTGACAGTGGAAAAGACTTCTCGTCGTGATGGATAAGAGAGCTTGCATTGCAGCAAACTTAAAAGGCAGGAAGGTATTCCATTTACTTTGTTTGTACCTGTTTTATTATTATCGTGGATAACGTGGTGACACTGTTGTGAAAGAGTAACCTATCTTTCGATTGTCAAACAGGCTAACAAAGCATCATTTTCCTATTATTATTTTCCTAATTATTATTATTATCGTCATCATCATCGTCATCATCATCATTACCGTCATTGTAAATATCACCATATTTAAGTACTTCACAGCGTTTTTGTGAGCTACTTAAAACGGCGCTATATTAAGTGTCCCGGAACACACACTTAGACTTCTACTTGATGTAAAAGGACACCAAGTATTGCTGCATGCGGATCTAGACATTCATTTAGGGCGTCCTTTGTGATCAGCAAGAGTTACCTTTTACGTTGTAGTCGAATTGCCTACGGATGAAAAGTAATGGCCACTCCACCAAGCTAACACACGGTAGAAATCGACGCACTGCCAAATTCCTCGGCGGAACATCCAACATTCGCCAACAATGTCTTATTTGGAACTTTGTATTTAGATTAAGACTGTAGCCATTGATGCCAAAACCTGTAAGATATAACATTGATCTTTGGAAGTTCTGCAATGTGGACCATTTTGAATTCTTCCTTGGAACCCAATTCAATGATGTTACCTTGATTGTTTTGTCTGTATAATTTGCAAGCTGTTAGTGATCAGTAAACTGGCATCCACTTATAGGCTACTATCTGTTTAGAAAAGCCGAAGAACAACTGAAGCTCAATCTGTTATAAATCTCATAGAGCAATCTTAGCTTTTTCTATTGATGATAATAATAATGTTGATAATAATGATGAGAAATGATACTGTATAATGTAGTCGTGATTATGATGATGATGATGATGATGATGATGATGATGATGATGATGATGATGATGATGATGATGATGATGATAATGATGATGATGATGACACTGCGTAATGTAATGACTACACTTTATGTAGCAATGTCATCGTTGTAACTGCAATATTATCATCATCATTGTGAACTAATGTTTTGCATACATAATGAGCACAGGTGTTCTTTAGGTTGATATATATAATGTGTATCGATTGTTAAGCGTTTTAGTCTTAGGCCTTAGTTGCGCTGTCGGCTCGTGGGCGCTTGGCCTAAAGTAGCCTAAACATTGGCTGACGGTAGATTGTTTTACACGTGCAGTTAGCGCGCCAAACTTAGAAACTGCTGATGACAGTGAATTTGAACTATACACTACTACAACTGCTGCTGCTACTATTACTACTACTAACTACTACTACTACTAGTGCTACTACTACTACTACAACTACTACTACTACTACTACTACTACTACTACTACTACTACTACTACTACTACTACTACTACTACTACTACTACTACTACTACTACTACTACTACTACTACTACTACTACTACTACTACTACTACTACTACTACTACTACTACTACTACTACTACTACTACTACTACTACTACTACTACTACTACTACTACTACGACTAGTTCTACTAGGTCGACTACAACAACTACTACTACTACCACTATCATCACCATTATCATCATCATCATCAGCCTATTTATTATTATCACTGCATGCTGAGTTGTAAGCCTATTGGCCTGGTAGGAATAGGGACTTTGGGAAGGCGTGTTAATGACGTGACGGGTACTGTACGGGTACGGGTATACCCGCGGGTACGGGTAGGGTCGGGTAGAAATTTTGACTACGGGTCGGATACGGGTACGGGTAACGGTTCTGTGTTACGGGTACGGGTCGGGTAGCAAAAATCCTGTACCCACAGACCTCTAGTCGGGAGCGCCTCTGAATAGGCAATCTGGTAGGGGCGCTATAACAAGCGTTCAAATAAAATACAATACAATACAATACAATACAGCTGCACTTGACAAACGCGAGGACATGAGTAGCCGGATATGTTGTTTTGATTATTAAGCAGGCTAACAAAGCATCATTTTCCTATCAGATAATTTGAGGATATAACATTCAACACGGCCTGTATGCTCTGTAGCCAGGAGTCTTATCAGTTAAAGACGTGTTTTATACGTTTCCGCATTTCCAGTGCGTGTGACTGATTGCATTGACAGATATTAAATGGGTCAAAATTATAACGTTTTGAGTGGCTTCCCATGTACATACTTTGTCAAACATTCGCTAGATGTAGGTCTAACACGATTCAAGAAAAAAGCCAGTTTTGATACATTTCACGAAAAAAACTTATATTCAGTCTACATCTAAACTGTTTTTACAAGAATAGGCGATATTTCAGATCAAAGTGACATAAAGTTGCATGTTGCTCATTGTTGTTCCGTTTCAGGATTGGATGTTCGCAGAAGTCTTTGTTCCACAACCGATGGTAAACTAATTGTACTCTTTTGTACGCTCGTCAACAAAGCAACCTCATGCCTTTTCAATGATTTGGCCTATACTTTGAATGTTCTTACTTCCAATATGCGTGCCCTGGCTACGGATGATGTATACACCTCTTTTCAGGACTTGACAGCTTATTCGTCAGGACTGGACTGAGTAAGAGACTCAGCGTATTATCTTTGGTGATGATTATGAGTTCTCTGCCCGAAGTCAGGTCCATCTGTTTCAATACCACCCATGGATTAGATAAGTAATGTGGTTGCCCATTGCCTTCCTCGCGGACAATAACTGTGGTGACGAACTTGTCGTGGGTCGCTACGCAGTGGCTTGAGGTGGATTCGAACCTGCAACCCTCGGGTTACGAGGCACAGAGCATACCGCTACACCATCACCGTATCTTTAAGGCTATAATAAATACTCCCATTGAATTAATTGTTTCATGAATAAACTAACGAATGAATGAGCGACTGAATGGCTGAATCTATGAATGAGTGAAAGAGAAGAAATAACTAACGATTCGTTGTCAATTTGTCTCTTTTTTTATCCCACCGCAGTAGAAACCAACAAATCAGAAGAAGATACGATGGAACACTTGCCGAGATCTGCGTCAGAGTATTGTGGACTTACGACAGGAGAGAAATGCGATGGTAATGTCTACACTTCCATTGACAGTGGAAAAGACTTCTCGTCGTGATGGATAAGAGAGCTTGCATTGCAGCAAACTTAAAAGGCAGGAAGGTATTCCATTTACTTTGTTTGTACCTGTTTTATTATTATCGTGGATAACGTGGTGACACTGTTGTGAAAGAGTAACCTATCTTTCGATTGTCAAACAGGCTAACAAAGCATCATTTTCCTATTATTATTTTCCTAATTATTATTATTATCGTCATCATCATCGTCATCATCATCATTACCGTCATTGTAAATATCACCATATTTAAGTACTTCACAGCGTTTTTGTGAGCTACTTAAAACGGCGCTATATTAAGTGTCCCGGAACACACACTTAGACTTCTACTTGATGTAAAAGGACACCAAGTATTGCTGCATGCGGATCTAGACATTCATTTAGGGCGTCCTTTGTGATCAGCAAGAGTTACCTTTTACGTTGTAGTCGAATTGCCTACGGATGAAAAGTAATGGCCACTCCACCAAGCTAACACACGGTAGAAATCGACGCACTGCCAAATTCCTCGGCGGAACATCCAACATTCGCCAACAATGTCTTATTTGGAACTTTGTATTTAGATTAAGACTGTAGCCATTGATGCCAAAACCTGTAAGATATAACATTGATCTTTGGAAGTTCTGCAATGTGGACCATTTTGAATTCTTCCTTGGAACCCAATTCAATGATGTTACCTTGATTGTTTTGTCTGTATAATTTGCAAGCTGTTAGTGATCAGTAAACTGGCATCCACTTATAGGCTACTATCTGTTTAGAAAAGCCGAAGAACAACTGAAGCTCAATCTGTTATAAATCTCATAGAGCAATCTTAGCTTTTTCTATTGATGATAATAATAATGTTGATAATAATGATGAGAAATGATACTGTATAATGTAGTCGTGATTATGATGATGATGATGATGATGATGATGATGAACTAATGTTTTGCATACATAATGAGCACAGGTGTTCTTTAGGTTGATATATATATAATGTGTATCGATTGTTAAGCGTTTTAGTCTTAGGCCTTAGTTGCGCTGTCGGCTCGTGGGCGCTTGGCCTAAAGTAGCCTAAACATTGGCTGACGGTAGATTGTTTTACACGTGCAGTTAGCGCGCCAAACTTAGAAACTGCTGATGACAGTGAATTTGAACTATACAGTGTAGTACAGTTGTTTTAAGGCAAGAGTTGAGTTGTTGTTATTAAACTGTGTTTGAAGAAAGAAAGAAACATTCAAAGAACTGTGTCAATTTAATTCTTAAACAGTTAGAAGACGTTGAGCAATTTATATGTAGAGATAAGGAAAGTTCTTGAGGTAGGTCACAACTAAGAAAGAAAAGAGTTGGTGACATATTTGGTGACAGCGGTGGGATTCGAAACAACGTCTGGGATTCGAAACAACGTCTGGGATTCGAAACAACGTCTGGGATTCGAAACAACGTCTGGGATTCGAAACAACGTCTGGGATTCGAAACAACGTCTGGGATTCGAAACAACGTGGGATTCGAAACAACGTCGACTGGTGAATACGCATTCAAATCATTGGTAAATCTACGACAACGAAAGCCTCAACGACAAAGGTATAAAAGTTTGTTGTTATCAAACAAAGAACAATCCCCAATACTTCAAACACAAAAGAAAATTCGTGTTTTCCAGAAAGGACAGCACTGAAGTAAAGAAGTAAGATGGAGAAATTAAGTGTCAAGAAACAAGCAGAACTGAAGAAGATGTCTTCTGAAAGATTAAAGCAGCGCTTGTTAAAGGCTGGTTTTGAAGAAGAAAAGCTGAAAGATATGTCACGTGAAGACATGCTAGAAGCGCTAGCTGAAGTCTGGCTTAAAGAAGAAGCAGAAGAAGAAGAAGGTGCTGTCGGTGGTGCTGTGGAAAAGGTTACTGAGAAACCGCCTGGGCCTATGTCTATGGAGACGATGATGCAATGGATGATGATGACAAGACAAGAAGAGAAAGAAAGAGAGGAGAAACGAAGACAAGAAGAGAAAGAAAGAGAGGAGAAACGAAGACAAGAAGAGAAAGAAATGCGACAGGAAGAATTACGTCTTCAAAGAGAAAAGGAAGAGAAGGCAGAACGTCTTCAGAGAGAGAAAGAAGAGAAAGCAGAGAATTCAGAGACAGAAAGAAAGAATTACGTCTTCAGAGAGAGAAAGAAGAGAAAGCAGAAAATGTAAGACAGGAAGAATTACGTCTTCAGAAAGAGAGAAAGCAGAAGATGAAAGCAGAATTACGTCTTCAGAGAGAGGAAGAATTACGAAAGCAGAGAGAGAAAGACAGAGAAGGCAGAACGTCTTCAGAGAGAGAAAGAAGAGAAAGCAGAGCAAGTTCGTGTGGCAGAACTTGAGTTGCAAAAGCAGCAATTTGAGATTCAATTAGAGCAATTGAGAAGAGATAGAGAAGATGCTGAAAGGAGAAGATTAGAGCAGATGATTGAATTTGAAAGGGCGCGGAAAAGTGACGAAGAGATACGTCAGCAACAGATTGAAGAGAAGAGACTACGTGAAGAAGAAAAGGAAAAAGTGCGAATTTCAGAGTTGGAGCGAGCAGAAGAGGTTAGACAAGAAGAACTGAAATTACAGAAAGAAAGCATGGAGAAGGCGGAAGCGGAAAGACAAGAACGTTTAAAGTTGGAACAACAAAAAATAGCATTAAAAGAAGCACAACTCAAAGAGGAGAAGCAAAATAGAGAAGCACAAGAACAAAGAAGGCAAGAAGAACGAGAAGAACAGAAAAGGAAACAGGAAGAAAGTGAAACGATGGTTTCGAAAATAAAGAAAATTGGTGATGCCATGAAACACGTGTTACCTAAAATGCCAAACGATATGATGGAGGTGCCATTATATTTCGAAACGGTTGAGAATGCGTTTCGTAGTTTCAACGTGCAAGAACAATACTGGGTGAAGTTACTATTGCCATTGATGACTCCGAAAGCTAGAACTGTTCTAAACAGATTGTCATTCGATGATTTAGACGATTATCAAGTCGTGAAACAGCACTTGTTAAAAGAATTCAAGTTGACACCGAGAGAGTACAGATCGAAGTTTATTGATGCGAAGAAGACAGCTGAAGAAACGTATACAATGTTTACAGCAAGGCTGAAGAACTTGTTGAACTATTATGTGAAAAGTCGCAAAGTGGATAAGAATTTTGAGAAGTTGTTTGATTTGTTAGTGGCGGATAAGTTGAAAGAATCACTACCACCAGGTCCACTACAGTTTGTGTTGTCGAAGGAAGGAACTGATTGTTACGAAGCTAGTGTTGTGGCAGACCTAGCGGACATTCATGTGAATAATAGAATTGGTTTGGCAATTCCGAATAAGACAAGTTTTGGTTTTGTACCCAATGTAAAAAGAAATCAACAGTTCACTCCAAATTTTGGTTTTCATTGGAAGAGTAATCAAGAAACAGGAAATCAGTTCAGAAGTACAGAAGTGAAACCAAATTATCCGGTAGTTCACGAGAATAAAGAGTCGATGATGGCCAGACAACGTCCGGTATATAACAAGTCACCACCAAGGTTTGTCGCGAGAGAAGGCAATGCATCGTTTACTCCATATAAAAGAAAAGAAAGCTTCGAACAACGAGGTGCAGTGGTGAAACGTTGTCACAACTGCGGATCAGACAGGCATTTGATGAAATTCTGTCCAGTTCCTGTTACAGCCTCAAATTATGGAAAACAAGAAAATTCGAGGGTGAATCGAATTCAAGTGGTTGGTAATTCTGAAAGTCAAGCCACAGAACATCAGAATAATGAAACTGAAGTAAAGTCAGTGATGAAATGTCACCTTTCACCTGATATTCAGAAAGAAATTCTATTGGACAATGGAATGCAGAAAGAAATGGCTGGAAAAGATGAAAGTACAACATTAAAGAAAGTGTTATTGCAGTACGTCGAGGTAGAAATTCGTGGAACAGCAGGAAAAGAACCAATAAAAGTAAAAGCACTTATTGATTCTGGAGCAGAGGTTCCGGTGATCAGTGAAGAATTACTGGAAGGCATGAAGGTGGAGCAGATTGGAAAAGTGAACTTACAATGCGTGGCAGGAGATGCCATTCCTGCAAAGTTAGTGAAAGTTGATGTAAGGCTGTGTTGTAACGATGTGGAAGAAGAGGTAATTCCGCATAAAGTCAAATGTTCACTTACACCTTATGTGACATTGATGTGTGCTAGTATTGCAAAAATGGGAAGCACAGAAAGATTCTTGTTGCATCCAGAAATCATTGCAGAACTAAAAGCCGTGCCACAAGTGAAAATGATACAAGGAGATGTGCAAGCGAATGTAACGACGAGATTGCAGAGTCAGCGAAAGAAAGTGGTAGATGTCGAAGAGGAAAGTGAAACTGAAAGTTCAAGTGAAGAGGAAAACGAAAGTGATGATCAACAAAGTTTAATGCCAGATGGAATAACAGCAGAAATGAGTGAACAAGAGATGGCTGCATGCAAGAATGGTAATCTAAATGAAACGAAAGAGGATAATGAATGTGATGTGGAGATAGCAGATTTGTTTGAAGAAAATGAGAAAGATGAAGAACAACAGATGCAGATTGCAGACGCAAAGAAATTCGAAGAACAGCAGAGACAAGATGAATCATTGAAAGCATGGTGGAATTTAGCGCCAGATAAAGAATCTGAATTCTGCGTGGTAAATGGCTTACTGTACAAGAGATATCGAATATTAGAGCAAACGATATATCAATTGGTGTTACCAAAAGAGCGACGAATGAAAGTGATGGAGTTGGCTCACGAATCAGTATTTGGAGGACATCTTGGAGAAGAGAAAACTAGAGAACGAATAAAGTTGTCTTTTACGTGGCCAAAGATGAGAAGAGATATAGTGAAATTTTGCAAATCATGTGAGAAATGTCAATTAAAGGCAAGAAGTTTGGTGATGGACAGGGTTCCTATCACTCCAATTCCAAGAGAAGATGTAGCCTTTAGAAGAATTACAATGGATTGTGTAGGACCAATCGAGCCAGCATCTGCTGCAGGTCACAAGTACTGTTTATGTATTGTCGATTCTTGCACAAGATGGCCTACAGTGTTTCTGTTGAAATCATTAACTGCGAAAGCTGTGTGTGATGCTTTGATGGAGTTGTTCATGAACGTTGGTGTACCTTCAGTGATCACAAGTGACCAAGGAACAAATTTTACTGCGAGTCTGACAAGAGAATTTCTGAATTTAATGGGTTGTAGTCCAAGATTTGATACGCCAGGTCATCCAGAGGCAGCTGGATTAGTAGAAAGATGGAACCAAACATTCAAGAAAATGATCCATCATGTAATTGTTGACAATCCAAGGCAATGGCACAAAGTAATTCCGTTTACAGTGTGGGCATTACGAGAAGTACCGAATGCAACTACTGGAATTGCTCCTTATATGTTGGTGTATGGAAAGATTCCGCGTGGACCACTGGCAATTCTAAAAGAAAGTTGGACAAGAGAAATTAATTTACCACCTCATATTGGAATCCAACCAGAAAAGTACTTGAAAGACATGAAAGCAAATATGGAAAAAGCATTACTGTTTGCAGAATCATATTCACGAGAGAAGCAATTACAGTATACGAATCAATACAACAAAAGAGCGAAACATAAAGAATTTGAACCGGGTGAAAAAGTTATTGTGTTGTATCCGACTTCAACAAATAAACTGATGTCACGATGGCATGGTCCATGTACTGTCATACAACGAAGGTCAAAGTACTCTTATTTGATTGATATGGGTGACGATTGTCGAAAGATAATTCACGCAAATAAAATCAGAAAGTACATTACAAGAGCAATGAGTTGTGGACTAATCGTTGAAGAAGATGAAGACTTTGGTTCAGTGGTTGAACTGCTGACAAAGAATGACTTGCAAGATGAAAAGAACTCACTGAATCTTGATCCTGATCAGATTAACCATTTAACATTGACTCAACAAAAACAATTGCTGGAAGTACTGAACAAATATTCTGATCGATTTTCTGAAAAGCCTGGATTATGTACATTGGTTGAACATGAAATTGAACTGAAACCGGAATTTCGTGAAAAAGAATTTATGGCTTACCGTATTCCACTCATCTATCGAGCAGAAGTTGAACGACAAATTAAAGAAATGCTTCAAGCCAACATTATAAAACCATCTTCGAGCAGAATGGCAAGTCCGCTGGTTATTGTTAAAAAGAAAGACGGTTCTCTGAGACTTGCCTGCGACTACAGATACATTAACTCGTTCACTGTGGATTGTAAATATCCGATGCCGATTGTAAAAGATGTGTTGCACAAAGTTGGAAAATCAAATGTGATCTCGATTTTTGATTGTCGAAGTGCTTACTGGACTTGTCCTGTTAAGCAAACTGATCAATGGAAAACTGCTTTTGTTACTCACAATGGACTGTACGAGTTTACTCGTGTTCCTTTCGGAATGATCAACTCAGGAAGAACATTTGTTAAAGCAATTAACATGGTTTTACAGCCTATAAATGAATTTGCTGAGCCCTATGTAGATGACATTGCTGTGCATTCAGATGATTGGAAGATTCATTTACAGCATTTAGATGCATATTTAATGCAAATGAGACTGCATAACATTACTCTGAACTTAAAGAAATGTATCTTTGGTAAGAGTGAGGTAAAGTTCATCGGTCATGTGGTTGGTTCTGGAACGATTCAAATGAATCCAGATAGAATTGAAAGTTTAATTAATTTGAAAACCCCAGAAACGAAGAAACAAGTTAAGCAATTGCTGGGATTTTTTGGTTACTATAGACAGTTTATCAAAGATTTTGCACAGATTGCGAAGCCTCTATCTGATTTGACAAGCAAACATGTTCCAGATAAGATTGATTGGACTGATAGACATCAACAGGCATTTAATTTACTTAAAGATGCTGTACGCTCTAAAGTTGTTTTATATGTTTTTGATGTTGGAAAACCTTTTAATTTGTACTGCGATAGTAGTGATTTTGCAGTAGGAGCTGTTTTAACGCAGATGGATGATAAGGGAATAGAACGCCCTGTATCATTTATAAGTCAGAAATTGACTGACACCCAGAAGAGATGGGCAACTGTAGAGAAAGAAGCCTATGCTATTGTTTGGGCTCTAAATAAGTTAAAAGAGATAATCATTGGATCTAAAGTTCACATCTTTACCGATCACAATCCTTTAACTTATCTGACTGAATCTATGTCTAAGTCTGCTAAACTGGTGCGTTGGGCTTTAGCACTGCAAACTTTTGATGTAGAAGTTAATTATAAGAAAGGACGATTAAATGTTGTAGCAGATTGTTTATCTAGATTATAAGATTGTTTATTTTACTGTATTATATAGTATTAAGTTTATTGCATAATTTAGTACATGATGATTTCGCAAATTTTTAAGTTTAATTTGCTCAATCCAAAGAAAGGGAAGGAGGTAATGTGAACTAATGTTTTGCATACATAATGAGCACAGGTGTTCTTTAGGTTGATATATATATAATGTGTATCGATTGTTAAGCGTTTTAGTCTTAGGCCTTAGTTGCGCTGTCGGCTCGTGGGCGCTTGGCCTAAAGTAGCCTAAACATTGGCTGACGGTAGATTGTTTTACACGTGCAGTTAGCGCGCCAAACTTAGAAACTGCTGATGACAGTGAATTTGAACTATACAGTGTAGTACAGTTGTTTTAAGGCAAGAGTTGAGTTGTTGTTATTAAACTGTGTTTGAAGAAAGAAAGAAACATTCAAAGAACTGTGTCAATTTAATTCTTAAACAGTTAGAAGACGTTGAGCAATTTATATGTAGAGATAAGGAAAGTTCTTGAGGTAGGTCACAACTAAGAAAGAAAAGAGTTGGTGACAATCTTATCATCGATGATGCTCCGAAGTCTGGTTTTAGTGTAATCAAAATATAATTGCGCAATGTTTATGTGAGGCCATCATTGCTTCCTTAGTGAAACTCGATATACTTTTGTCTCTAAGTTTTAATTTGCTACAACCATAAGAATCAGACAAAGAACATCATTTTAATTGTATTACTTGTTTTAATTGGCTTGTTCTCTATCGTTATCGTTTGACTTTATATCAATATACTCTTTACTATCCAATTGCTAATCACACTTTGGTGTACAGGCATCTAAGAAACATATTACAAACTATATAAGAAAGATCCAAACAATGAATGTCTTGCGCATCAGGCTGTAGGCTGGAGGGGCTATGCGGTCATAGGCGCCGGGACGGAGGGAGTAGTGGGAGAGTTTGGTTTGTGGTAGTAGTGGGTGCAGGACAGATTAAAAGAGGCAAGTTTAGGCGTAGTCGCCGATTTGTCTTAAACGATGAGGAGTCCTCGGGAATGGTATGAAGGCGTATCAGTCTTCGTATCATCTGCTATGCCTTCACCAATACACACGTGCACCTAAACAAACATTCATGCATACAGAAATATTATATTCATATGATTGTACATAATACTATGTGCGTACAAATATACATAGCCTACACACATACACTTACACACCTAGATACGCACGTGCGTAAGTGCACAGGCACAGACTCACTGAGGAATCAAAATAGATTCGACTACCTACGAGCATACAGTATATTTGGCAAGAGGGACGATTAAATGTTGTAGCAGATTGTTTATCTAGATTATAAGATTGTTTATTTTACTGTTTTGTATAGTATTAAGTTTATTGCGTAATTTAGTACATGATGATTTTGCAAATTTTTAAGTTTAATTTGCTCAATCCAAAGAAAGGGAAGGAGGTAATGTGAACAAATGTTTTGCATATATAATGAGCACAGGTGTTCCTTAGGTTGATATATATATATATATATAATGTGTATCGATTGTTAAGCGTTTTAGTCTTAGGCCTTAGTTGCGCTGTCGGCTCGTGGGCGCTTGGCCTAAAGTAGCCTAAACTTTGGCTGACGATAGATTGTTTTACACGTGCAGTTAGCGCGCCAAACTTAGAAACTGCTGATGACAGTGAATTTGAACTATACAGTGTAGTACAGTTGTTTTAAGGCAAGAGTTGAGTTTGTTGTTATTAAACTGTGTTTGGAGAAAGAAAGAAACATTCAAAGAACTGTGTCAATTTAATTCTTAAACAGTTAGAAGACGTTGAGCAATTTATATGTAGAGATAAGGAAAGTTCTTGAGGTAGGTCACAACTAAGAAGAAAAGAGTTGGTGACAATACCTAGTTTCCTTTTTAAAAAAAAAGGGGGGAAAAATTTTTTTGGGGAAAAAAAAAAAAAAAAAAAATAATTTTTTTAAATTTTTTGGGGGGGGTTTAAATTTTTTTTTTTTGGGGAAAAAGGAAAAAAAACCCCAAAAAAATTTTTTTTTAAAAAAATTTTCCCAAAAAAAAAAAATTTTTTTTTTTTGGGGGGGAAGAAAAAATTTTGCCAAAAAAAATTAAAATTTTTTTTTTAAAAGAAATTTTGGGGTGGTTTTTTTTTCCCAAATTTGGGGAAAAATTTTTAAAAAGGGCCAAACCCTTTTTTCCCCCCGGAAAAAAACCCTAATTTTTTTAAAAAAAAATTTTTTCCCCAAAAAAAAAAAAAATTTTTGGAAAGAAAATTTAAAAAAATTTTTTTAAAATTGGGAAAAAAAAAACCCCCCTTTAAAAGGCCCGGGGCCCCCAAAAAAAGGGTTTTTTTTGGGGGGCCCTTTTTTTTCCCCAAAAAAGGGAAAAAAAAAATTTCCCCCCCCCCTTTGGAAACCCCCTTTTCCCCTTTCTTGCCCAAAAATTTTTTTTAAAAAAAGGGGGGGGAAACCCCTTTTTGGAATTACGCCCTTGGGGTTTTTTTAAAAAAAAATTTTTTGTAACCCGGGGGGAAAAAAAAAAAATTTTTTTAAAAAAATTTTTTTTTTTTTTTTCCCTTTTTTTTTTAAAAAAAAAATTTTTTTCCCCCCCCCCCCCTCCCCCTTTTTTAAAAAAAAAAAAAATTTTTAATTTTTTTTTTTTTTCCCCCCCAAAAAAACAAACCAAATTTTTTTTCCCTCCCGGGTTTTTCCCCCCCCCCTCAAAAAAAACCCTTTTTTTTTCCCCAAAAAATTTTTTTTGGGCCAAAACCCAAAAAATTTTTTAAAAAAAAATTTTTTTCCAAACCCCGGGGGAAAACCCAAAAAAAAAAAATTAAAAAAAATTTTTTTAAAATTTTTTTTTAAAAAAAACCCGGAAAAAAAAAAAATTTTTATTTTTTTTTTTTGGGGGGAAAAAAAAAAATTTTCAAAACCCTTTTAAAAATAAAAAAATTTTAAATTTTTTTTTTTCCCCAAAAAAAATTTTTTTTTAAAAATTTTTTTTTTTTTTTTCCCCTTTTTAAAA